>KZ308649.1:335382-398231 GCA_000376725.2 Ladona fulva
AACAATTGCCTTGGTCGTCAAAGGGATGGGTTGTTTATTTCCGAAAAATTTTACGAATTTTACGTGTATTTTATCAAAGTTCTCGCAATTTCGAATTTATATGAATGATTCACGACTAAAATAAGATTCTATGATCATTTTCCTTTCTTGTGACACTTGTCTCAATTTCGTAGGACCATTTTTCTTATTTAATTTCGTAAAAGAAACGACCTCTGCAAGTCGTGAAAACGTAATTTACGTCCATCTCTTATGGAAACTTATTTTGTGCTCCTGGGTTCCAACCCAGGCCTTTACAGAGATGAGAATAGTTTTCCTGGGGGCTTCAGCATCGTAGAAACACAATGCAGTTTGTTTCAGATCTCTAAGTCAAGCCGTTTCTGAAATAAATAGGGGACGGACAGACATTTGCGAGTCGAGTTTGTCTCTCTCGCAACGTCCTTGCCCACAAAGTATCCCGAATGGCTTGGAGAAACGTTCGTCCGGAGCTCAATAGCTCAATAGCTCAACGGACAGAGCAGCCGACCGGCAATTGGGAGACCCAGGTTCGATTCCCGGTCCCGTCAGACTTTTTCTCATAAGTCCATTCTTCCTTGGAAGAATGAGAGACTTATTGGCAACGGAAGTATTCAGAGTAATGGGGAAGAAGCACTTCCTTTGCATCGATTCAAGACCATTGCTTGCATATACAGAGCGATGTATACGAATGGTTGCATTGCAGTCACTAATGGCCGCTGGACGATTAGATACCGAGAATTCTACATTTTAAACGTCAATCGTCGCACATATGAGAATAAAACTTAAACGAAGCGACCGATTTCTTTCCTAAAACTATTAATGAGGCAGAGTCTTGTTCGGAATAAAAGCGGAAGTAACGGGTTTCTGATGAATTGCGAACGGAGGTTGAGGTCCGTTTTCTCAGCAATTAATCTTCTTTAATAAGATTCACACATCCTCGGCGATTATACCTTTCGTATCACCATAACCACTCTTTCTCACCTCCGTAAACATTCTGAAACGGACGCCCGTATTCAGAAACAAGTGAACCGCGTTCCCCGGATCAAAAGTACGGCTTTTTCTACACGGAACGTAAAACGGTAATCTAGCACACGAGTAATGGAAATTAGCTCCGCAGTGTAGGGAAAAAATGAAGATATGTTGCGCGACGGCAGCTCCTTTTGGTCTGCCAGAATGTCCAATGAGACGACATCCCCTCGATCTTCCTCTATATTTTTTCTCCCGTCTTGTACTCCAAAAATGTCATCTCCAATGTTTGTATTCCGTTTATCTCCGGCCCACATAAAAGGCCTGTGTCAGAACTTCGCAGGATTTCCTGTCTCGCCGCTCTTCTTTTGATACGACTGCACTTCGTATTCATCGGGGATTTTTCGATGGCCGAGAATATTAATGCATAATTCAGACGCCAACTACCTTCGGGAGAGATATTATTTCCGTAATTCCAACCTACTTCACACGTTTTCCCAAACATCCATGTTCTTCCCACAACTTTTTCATTCTCTTTCGCGCCTCAATCCTTTCTCTCCAACTTTTCCCCGATCAATACACTCCCATCTTACTCAAATTAACTACATATCATTAACTTTAAAAAAAATTCCTGTTTGCTATAATTTATCTTCCTTGCTCAGGCGTTGTTTTCTTTTATATTATTTGATGTTTTCGTATTGTTATGATTCAGTGTAATTGGCCATTTCTTGCCGTTTCTCAATTTTACTAAATGGATATGAATAAATTGGAAGAACACTTTCCCAACTCAAAAATATTCCAAATGCACAACCGGACGAATTTGCGAAAACGGAAATTTAGTTTTGAATGTTAAATTGTTATTTTAGACAAATTTTGGATTTTTTTGCTGTTTATTATTAGTCTTGTATTAATTTTTCCGCAGAAATTCCATCATTAACGATTATTATTTATCCATTAGAAATTTCTTGCATTTTCTGTTTCTTGAGTCCACCGGAAGGTAATTTTTTTACTACACCGATTATATATCGATTAAAAAACACGATGTGAGTGTTTTTAATCGATATATAAGAATTGAACAACTTCCCTTATTTATTTTAAAGGAAAATACTTTTTCTCCTCTAGTTTCCAGATTTAAGACTAGTTTCGGCAGAAGTTGCAAAAACGCAACTTTATTTTTTACATATTTACAATTTTTTTAGAGAGTTCATATTTTATATATTTACTTTTTTCTGTCACTCTTATACTTTCATTTACTAAGAATTCAGTTGAGACTTTTAATGTGGAAAAGGATTTTTAATAAGATGTTAGAGAAGCACTAGCTTCGTAGATCTTGCTCGATTTTAATTCAATTGTCAAGAAGATAAAGTCGACAAATACTACGAAAATAAATACGAAAATGTGTCCATAGAAAAAGCTTTGACATATATTTGCCTCAGAAGGAAGGGAGTTGAGACATCGGAAAATAGCATAATGAAATGTTTCAAAACGTGCGACAATTTTGAACAATTTTTGTAGAAAATTGCGCGTATTTTGTGGTTAAAGGAAGAAAGATTGGCGTGGTGAAAATTGTATAGTTAGGAAAATGAAAGAGATAATGTTTGAAGAGTTATGGAGACAGGAATGTGACATAAAAGAGAAAGAAAATAAAGAGAAAAGAGTAGTTGAGATAAATAAGAAACAAGAAAGACGACAAAACAAGGAGAACACAAATTAAACTTCTTTTGAATAACATATTAAAAAACAGCAAAGACTTCTCGAGAATATAAAACAATAGTTACAGACGAAGTAAATGTTAGTTTATTAGCAAACTATTAACTTATCTCTATTTTTGCATGTGTATATTTCCCAAAGAGTTGAGGCCTGTATGTGAGTTATGTAAAAGTCTAAGTCCGATAACGAAATTGGATGTCCTGAGCCATTAATGTGTTTGCTGGACTTATGAATTCCGCAATATTTAAAATGGGCTACATGTTCCACATAAATCTACTAAAATAGTGATTATTTTGCGTATTGTTTCCCCGGCATGTCGCTTAAATCTCTATCTAATTCCGGATGCTCGGTTACTCTTAGATTTGGTTAGTAAACTACGCAGGGAGTCCACCAATTAACAAAACCCTCGACCTTTTCCAGGGGAATATTTTCAGTTTCCACATCCGCGAATCCGACTGCAATTCAACCTGGAGAACTCAGGGAATTTTGCTGAAGTGTCTGTTAAATATTCCTTAAAGATGGAATTTTTGGTAGCTCTTGTTTTGGGCGGATTACTTGTTTAATTCAGTATTGAGGTAAAAACGCTTCGATGACAGTGCTGTTGTGATCAATTTATAAGATGTGTCCGCGCTCCTTCCACCTACAGGACAGGATTTGTCTCAGGGGGTAATCAATTAGTCCAGTCAATTTATACACAAAATAGGGCTCGACCTTGCAAAAGGTCAAGTAGTTCTAATTTTTAATATGTTGTAAGGATCCATGTCCGCAGTAGGAAACAAATTTTGTAGTTTCGAAAGACCTGCGCTATTTCCAAAAAGCAGCGAAATTTTTGCACTTTCTTCGGTTTTTCCTCTAAATCTCCTAAAGTATGCGTCCTACAAAAAAACTTAATCAGATTATTAAACTTAATCAGATCATAAAATTAAGATCATTAAATTTCCCACATTTTAAGCCCCAAACCGTCTCCATATGTGTAGAACTATCCGAAAAATAGCTCTTCAGGTCTTTCGAAACTGCAAAATTTGTTCCGTGTTATCTTAGCATTAGCATGGGTCATAACAACATATTAAAAAATTAGAACTACAAGATATTATGCAAGGTCAGATGGGTAAATTGACTGGACAAGATGAACGCAAAATTTACAACATTCCAGGGGCTGGCCATCTTCAACCTTTAATGTAATAAAAATAGAATAAGATTTACATAATTTACTACGATTTATTTACATATATTCACCAGTGGCGTTTCCACCTGTAAATATTTAAAAACTAATTACAATTTACTTCCCATGATCTCGATTTTCTATAACTGGCCCTGGGTGGGCGTTTACCAGCGTGTTTCGGCAAGTCACCAATTCAATATAGATCTTGTTCTGTGTAACTGAATGTAATCGTGACAAAATAAATTATTATTATAATTATTAACAGCCGAGAAATCCTCCTTGGTAACGCCACTGCATAAAGTTATGCGTAACTAATTAATAGTTATTCGAACCCTTGAAACAAAAACAATAACATTCACTGATATCCTTTAGCTTTCTCGTGGTTAAAACATAAGCAGTTATCTCTCTTTCCTCCTCCCAGTTGCACTATTTATAGCATCCCAGGTGAGGGTCTGTCCAGAGGAAGCCGCACACCGAAATATCAAAGCCATTAATCATCTGCTCGAGCGATGTCTGAATACATTCTCGCAAAAGAGATAAAAAAGCTGGCCTCTGAGCCCACTTACTAGCACAATATATCGCTTAAAAAATTTAAGGTGCCAGAAACATACTGCTTAAAAAAGGGAAAGTAGAGCGACAAAGAACCGAGCTGACGAACCATGGAATTACACGCTCTATTATAAATGCCTTAAAACAGAATGTTTTAGGGGCAGCAACCGCTGACTTAGAGGACTTTCTGAATCGCTGTACTTTTGTGAATAATAGTTATTCGTTAGCTTGATTATATTGGTTATATGTATATTGGTTCATAGAATAATATTTAAGGTGAATCCCTAGGAATAACAGATGTGAAAAATAGCGACATGACTTGGACTAGAAACCAGTTCTCCCGCTTTCCGGGCAGGTATTCTAACCACTGAACTACCATGCCGCGTCTCTTCCACACTCTTTGGGAATGCTTTTGTAAGCAAAGCGAGTAGCCTCCAGTAGGCCTCCTTAGTGGTAAGAACTACCGCCAGATGGTTCTCATTGAGACATATAACTCACAAAGGAGGTTTTATGAGGTAAACCCCCCTAAGGAAATCATAAGGATTAGGGAAAGGTGAATAACATAGCACAGAAGAGCAGCGCGGCTGAATCCCAAAGAATAACAGGTGCTGTGAATCCAAAGGTTGACATTTTAGGTTGGATTCGAGCCAAATTTGTAACGTGAAAAATTGTGAGAAACTTTCAGAAGACAAATAGCAATAATAAGGGTACTTAAAGACCCTCGTTCGGAAATACACTTTGGAAAGTCGATCGGATGTCTGTTAGAAATGCCACGGAGACCCAATCAGATGGGTTTCCTTAACCTCTAAGGATTACGTACATCGAATCATCAAATTTCATTAAAGTCCTGTTTTTAATTTTGAATCTAATTATTAGCAATCAGAGTTTCCTTATCTAAAATAATTATGCGGCCGAAGGATGAATGGAATTATAACGGGAAGAATTTCGGAAATATATTAATAGCGGCCGATAGAGATTGGTTACAGCTATAATATGTTCAACTTTCCTTTGGTCATTAGAGGAAGGAATTTCCGTTAAAACGCTTATTTTTACAACTTTCGAAAACATGACGTATTAAATATCCGGGTATCGTTAAACTTCGATTACGTGTTAAAGGCTTAAGTTCTAAAATCAATGCACTAAAATCGCGTGATTAGAAAAATAGCAAATGACTTCTATATGGAAAAGATTAATAATTTGTCATTTTCATCAGAAAGAGCCGGTGGTGAGGAGATAAAAGAAATATTGTAAAGAATCTACATAATTACCCTGTAAGTCACCTTTCTGCGTGTGGCAGGGGTTGCAAGCGCCATGATTCTACTTTTCGAATCGATTACTTTCCCGTATAGTTCGCGGCATAATGAATTTTTGAAACGACTTGTTCTAGTATGTATTTCGCTGATTTTTCTCGCAGTATCAGAAGTAACAAGGAGGCTAATATCAGCTAAATTTTCTAAGAATCTTCTTTCTCTGAATTTATTAAGAAAATAAATTTAAATGCTCTATTCTCTAGAGATTCCCATCCTGGGCGCACCGAGGCGCACATAATCATATCGACACATTTATGCAAAAAATCACCCAAAAACAACGGAAATTATAAATATTTTAATATGGCCATACATAAAATTAAAACTGACCAAAATTACCGGAATACTAAGCACAAAGGTGCATAAATACCGTAAAAAAATTGGTAAATCTGGCTTTTGTACTTAAAGCCATCTTGCATTAAGATGTATTTCTCTAAAATCGACCATTTTAACGCATAGGGCGTTTGCCTCTCGACATGCCCAAGTTCAACGGGTTACATACTTAAATAGAACGATCGCAGGGACCAATGAAATATGTCATTTTGTAGGCCATATTGTGTAGAATAAGAATACACTATGCTTAACTTCCTAGTTAAAAATCGAAAATTTGACTTTTGGCCAGCTTTTTTCGATTTGGGACCACTGTGCGCCGTCTTCACAGAGTTAAAGGAGAGCCGTGCACTTAATCAGCGATATGAAAAGAGGCGATAAAGGAAAATGAGGAGACTCTCCTTTCATACGTCGCCTGTAAATACGACATTCGATTAAGGCGACACCTTTTAATACCTATAGACAACATGATATTTCATAGCATCGGAGCCATACGTCACGAGAAAAGAATCAATGATGCACAGTAGTACACTTGACGAGGCTAATAGTCACCGTAATACACTTGACCAGACTAATATGCTAGTAATGATCTCGAGTGGATATTTAGGGACACGAAAAAAATCTGACGGTACCGGGACTCGAACCCGGGTCTCCCAATTTCCGGTTGGTTCTCTATCCATTGAGTTATCCAGCCAGATCCAGGGAATTTTCCTAGGTGCACGCCTTTACGTGCCAAGTCACCTTTACCTTGAGTGTATATTTACATTTATATTTAAACACTGCAAGCCGCCAGCGGCGCGTGGCAGGGGGTGTAAAAACACCGATGATCCTATCACACCTTAACTGCCATTAGCTTCTCTAATACTACGAGGGAAAGACGACCCGAAGTCCACCCGAGGGATAGCCGAAACACTACTGTCGAATCTAAAATCTTGACAAACGTAGCCTCTCCTACTTTTTGAGGATCCCAAATTGCATACTCGAGGAGAGGTCGAATTAGGGAAAAGTACGCTATTTCCTTCACTCTCGATGAACATCCCCTCAGAATCACACTGGCTAACCTTTGCATCCCTTTCGCCTTTCCTAATACGCTTCGAATATTCTCTTTGAAGGAAAAACTACCACTGAGCGTAACTCCATATTATTTAAACTAACTACATAACTGTGTATATAACTGACAATGAGATATATTAACTGAGGTTTCGCATTATCCGAGGTACATTTCTGTGTGCTTTTCTTATTCACTTACACACATACCGCTTATGTACTACCACTTATAGCAGACGTCGGTGTAATAATCTGGAGAAAAGACTATCCGGACAATTGACGTATTATGATAGGAAAGAGAAATGTTTTATTTAAAAAAGTTTTTACATCCATATGATTTTATAATTGTAAGTACACGGCGTACTACGGCAAGGCACGAAAATAGCGTGTTTGTTTCATTGCAAGACGAGCTCGGATAATAAGTATTATCGGAAGTGACTCCAGTCCGCACTAAATGTAGGGACCACTGCGCTCGAAATTAGTTCTCCAGGAGTATAATTGCAAACGAATCGGCGATATCAATTTCACCTCAACTCACGACCATTGCATTTCGGATAATTGGAAAAAAGAAATCGCTATGTCACTGTCGATATTCCTCACCGGAGCCGTCCTACGGGTGCAAGTGGTGCATCGCACCCGAGCGGCGGCATCTTAAGGGCGGCAACAGAAGTGTAGCCAACCATTATTATTATTACAGAACTATTATTTGTTGTTTTCTGTGTGATAGACACGGCTTATCTAGGAAAGATTATGTTGTGAAATTAAATACTGGCAAACATTTAGAGGAAAGAATTACGAGTAACTCAAGAAAAGAAAGGAATATTTGTGCAGTGAATTTAATTGACGAAATGGAATCAATAAAAGATTTTCTAGAACAAACAATAATTCCTCTTCAAGTTTTGCAATGCATCCTCACCAGAGATTTGATTGGAGTCTTTCTTAATGTGCAAATAGCTTTGCGTGTTTTATTGACTTTTCCGAACACTGCTGCACTAAGATCATGATATTCAAAAGCAATGTGAACTATTTATTTATTTAATAAATCATTGCAAGCTGGTCGGTGGACAAGGTGACAATGGTCAAGAGGGACAAAATAATGATGACATCTGCCCGGCATTCGCCCAAAGACGGGAGGAAAACCCCTCCAAAAACCTCCCGTTTCTATTAACTCATAATGACCATTCCCAATGTAAGCTTAGGGAATATGCTATGTTACTGATGACTCACGTAAGCTGGGGAACGAAGTCATGAAACACTGGTTTTTCTAAGTCTTTCAAAATAATTTTTACAATTGACAATCAGGATACGTATTGTTTTGGTATTTAACTTTAAGGGGCGGCAAATTATGTTCGCACCCTGGCGGCAGATGGCTCTGTTCCTCACAGTTAGAAATCACACTGACAAAAATGGTAACAAGTGGGGAGGATGACGTTTTCCTTTGATTATTCCGTAAGCCGAAGAAGAATCCAAACTTTTGGCAAAATACACAGTCCATCCGATGGTTAAAAATATATTAGTCGAAATCTTTTCCAACTCCGTTCTTAAATTCGGCTGAAAATCCTCGCGAAATACTGCATCATGTATAATGATGGGTGGATGGGATTTAAATCCGTTCAAAGGGATTCATTGTGTCATTTTTGAATGCGGCGCTCGTTCCTTTGTCTGTAAGCAATGCGATCGAAGGCACTCCGCTAAATTTTATTTCCTATAGTCTCCTTCCGAAGCAAATATTTACCGATAACCGCCGTGATACACATAGAAAGGCATCTGTGAAATAACTGCATGAAAATGGACTGAAAAAATGATTCATAATTCCTTGTTTATATGAAAGTTCCGAGAACTGTGAAGCAATAAAAAACCAAGGCACAATAGATAAAGGATGAAGAAGTTTTATTTATACAAGGAATACTTAATTGATCTGTCTGTAGGTATTCTTTCCGTATTTACTATTTCGGATCACCCAACCCACATGTTCCAGGATAGCCGAGTAAATAACGCGTCCGATTCCGACTCAGAGGGTCGGGGGTTCGAATCCCAGTGAAGGTAAAACGAGTAACATTTTATAAGGAATACAATTAACATATGCACAAATAAATAACGTATCTTACAACATATAAATCTACCCATGGATAATTATCTATATTAAACGTTTTCTATGATGTTCTTTTACTGTTTATTCTTCTAGAAATGTATTTCTAATTCTTTTTATACATGTGTCAGTAAGTCTGTACCAATTTTGTTTGCTTTTCAGATGTGACTTGTCTTTTCCTTAGAACTTAGTTTAACTATGAGGAGTAAGTTCCGCAGATTTTTCACACCCCATTCTTTTGAATGTTTTACTATTGTGATTAAGTTTTTCCAATGTGCAAATTCAAGTATTTAAATCGACCAGTAGTTTTCTTCAGCACACTTTTTCAAGCTATCTCTTTTAAACTTCATATGACAAATGGCTACATTTAACAAGAGACATGGTAGCCTCAATCTCGCCCTAATAAAGTGGTATTATAATAATTATTAAAGAAATTACCCTTACTTCACCCTCACTCAGTTATCAATGCCAACCATTTTAAGTTTTTTCATTTGAAATTAAACTTAATTTAATACGAAACTTTTGAAGGAAAATTCGGGTATCCAAGCATTATACTATATCATGTGAATGAAAGTAACTTACTGCGTTGCTCGAGATTGAGGAAGGAAAGTGTTTTCTCTTCTTCTCGTCGATGAATGATATTCAACGAAATCGAGGTTTCTTAATTTAAGTACTTTTCTTGAGATGGCGTAGCGATTAAACTTTCTGTGGAATTCATTTCAACGTTTTTCTTTACAAATGAGTACTTTTCGTTTCTAACGACACTTGAATAATTTCATTTACTGGGCTATGTAAATACCTCCAAGAACGTTATTGCCAAACAACTTCAATTGACTATCGCCTTATTATATATTATATTATGCCACTGATCATCAATTAATAGGTATTTCTATCAACCTTTAACTATTTTTGTCAGCAATCTCATAGTCCGCATGTTGTCAATTCACTGATTACGCATTTTATATATATATATTGCATTGAATTTGTTTTTCACGTACATGAGTGAATGAATTCATCCATATTATAAGGCGATTTACTTTTGGATATTCTAAGAATTTTGCATATTTACGCATATCGACCACTATTTTTATATGCTAATCTACGCAATGTAGATTTAACTTCAACTCTTCTTAACTATCACTTACCGACTCTGTATTTATATTTGTTGTCACATTCGTCGCATATTCCATCTATCGGTAGATTTGCGATGGATATTCACGCCGTCCTTTTGAATGGCCGTTTTCCAGCAGAGGATATTTTTTCCCTCGGGTTTTCTATTACCACACTTCTGATTTTCTCAAACTCTCTTTCAAATAAATAATTGTAGATACTAAAAATGACGATGCGTTCGACGTAAGATCAAAGTCCAATTTTCGTACGAATGACGACGTTTTATATAAGAGTCTCGACCACCTGAGATAATGTAAACACCTCAGATAATCGAGAACTCGGATAATGCGGAAGGGTCATCTTGGGAACGTAAATTGTGAAATAAAAAGGCTATTTTCATTCCTTGCTTTAGTACGACGTGTATTTACAATTATAGAATCATTTTGATGTTTTCCAAATAAAACATTTCTCCTTTACCTCGCAATATATGTGTCAACTGCCCAGAAGCTTTTCTTCTATTACCTCCAATTTATTATTCCGACGTCTGTTTGTCTTTGCTGAACTATCTTTCGCCTTCCGGGCGAATCGGCTCCGAGCACCGCTCCTGTAACTCCCTTTTTTGTCCTCTTGGGAAATTTAACAATCGCTGCTATTTCGCCGATTCCTTCAAAACAAATTTCAGAATTAGCTTCAACGATTATTTAGGCGTTTATCCTTCATTTAGAGTATATTTACAAACCAAATACTCGTAACAAAAGTTTGCCACTGAAAGCTGTCGCCAGGTACTAAACAATTTAAATCAACTAAGTCAATTTCTAAACACTTAATAAAAACAGAGTGGAGGATATGAATCTGCTTCTATAGTAAAATAATGACCTCCAAAATAATCTCAAAATCTTATGTGTGAGCATAAAACCGAATATACATCAGAGAGGTCACATTCAACTTCAGTCGAACGCCATTTCTTTAATTCCGCTTATATTACTAACAGTGCACTAAGAAGAGTGGATAGAGTAGTTACGCCAGTGCTGAATGATAAAAGCAAGGCTTTGACAAAGGCAACCATTTTCAAAATTACGAAAATATCATTCGAATATTGAAATTTTTAAAAGCTGTAAAACTGCAGTCACGAAGTAAATAGAAACTTATTTGTCTATAGAAATCGTAATTCGATCCATTAAATAATTTCTCATCCTGCCGACAAATTGATAGGTAAAAATTAAAATTCAAACTATACTTGACGATTTTACAAACGTGACAACAAGAGGAAATGTTTCTAAGAAATGGAGTGACCTTCAGTTCTCTCGCATAGGACAGTCGATAATTCGCTGCTTCTAACGCAGCAATGTGCTTACATATAAACCCAGTTCATGTGACACCAGTCATTACGAAACATCTGTTGTCAGGAGCATACTTGCCAACTGCTGTTTCGTCCCCCTAGCTGACGCATGCTTTAATTTAATTTTGATTTAACCCTATAGGAAGAGTGGGCAAGATGCCTAAAATGGCCCAGCATATGATGAATTAAGGGACAAGAAAACGACCATCCCCCGCTTTAATCCGAGCCAATGCTCTTCCTACTGCAGATTACCCCGGAAGATGTTGGGATCCTTTAAGTCAAATCTTTTCCACAATAATGTTCGCAAGAAATACACAGATTTAAAGCGCATCAGCAACATATCGCCGTGAAGTTCTTAAACAGGCTGCGGAAACACAGTACATACTCTCCCAAAAGCAGATATCTTTAACCTAATCCACTAATTCAGCCTCAACTTTGTCGCATCTCTTCATTATACGAATAGAAACAACTTTTATTCGCTCAAAATTCCAATCCTCCACGACCTACTATTCAAAGCAAGTTTCGTTTTGACGTGACGCTGACCCATTCCTATGTCGTGGAAGATTCTGTGCTAACGTGTTCAAGTCGCTTTATTCCCCTCTCATCCTTAACCCACCCTCTTCCTCATCTCATGCCCTCGATTATTCCCAAACGTTTAATTTCAAAACTTCATACGAGGTAATTATTTTAACGATCGATTTGTGGATAACTTGACATCTACATTAATACCCTGCATGCAGCCTTCGGCGTGGGGCAGGGGGTGTAAACACCAAGCGCTCGATTTACCTCTTTATCTTATTGTTGTCGCGTATCGTCCGCGGAAAGAGCGAGTCCCTAAAACGACATATCCTCGCATCTATTTCTCTTATTTTTCGCTCGGATCGGCCGAAGTAGCAGAAGGGGGTCGCATAATACCAATTACTGCAAATGTACTTTCTCTGAGTTAATCAAGCAATCGCAGCTTAATCTCATTTCTTTCAAGGATTCCCAAACTGCGTCTGAGAGGATTTGCGTATGGCTTTCTTTTCTACCGTAGCACTTTTTAACAAATCAAATCGCCTTTCGCTGCACTTTCTCGAGCTCGCGAGCATTCGTGTCATCCGCTGGATCGCATATACTCGCCGCATACTCCAGATGGGGTCTAAGCTGAAATAACATCACTCTCTAACCTTTTCATGGCAATTACTTACAATGCGCTTTGTAAAACCGAGCTTTTTAGTTGCTATACCGCATATTTCTAGGATATGTGTGCTCCAGTTTAAATTATTGGTAAGGATGATTCCAAGATATTCAACTGAGTCGACTACAGTTATATTTACAAGTCCGAGAGTAACTAACGGCCTAAGATTCTATTGGAAATGTAAAGCAAATTTGCCTGAGCGCTGCAGAGAGCGAATACATTAACAATAGCTCGGCTGAAATGGTTAATCGTAGGCTGAAAAAAGAAATGGAAAAATCAAACTGGAATGATACATTTAGCGCATGTAATTCTGGAAGATGACCACCATTTTCATCTTCAATTGAAATGTTAGTTAAGGAGATTCGGGATAGCCAACGCGTTCGACTTCCGTGAAAGCCATCCCGGATTCTATTCCCGTTCACATGCGAAATCACCTAAGCTGTCGAATCACTTTTAACAATGATACTGAAGTTACTTATGAAACCGATCGAATAATTCTTGGAAGATGCCATATTATCTCCACTAACTACAAATCAAAAGACGAATTTTTCGCATAACAGTTCACTATTGTGCGTTTTCTGAATCGGTTAAGAACAAAGCACCGGCGGTTTCGATCGACGCGTCGGCTCAAAAAATAAATGAAATGGGCGATTTACATTCTCGATTTCTTGTAAAAGATGGTGTCTGCATTTTGGTAGCGTGGATTCGTCTTCTGCTGAGGGAGTTTCGACAAGTTACGCCTTCGTTCGCCGCCAACATTCGATTATTCGACGAAGAGCGATTGACTGAAGAATAGAATTTCAAAAAGAAATAAGGGCCTCCAGGAAATATAAATGTCTCCCAACTCCCATTTCTATAAATTTCAACTCAGGGCCATTGAGACAAAGGCGGACTGATGTTCCCGTATCGTTCTAAACGGCACCCGTTCGATTCCTGGAAGAGACTCACCGCGGAAAAAAACAACATTAGTATCAATGCTCGTGAAAGAAAAATGGTGAATAAAAGGCAGAATTTCATTTCCAGAAACGATCGGTATATATAATTGAAGAAGGAAAGACTTGAACTCGTTGCAACATAATTGCCTTCAATAAATGAATTCCTAAAAAAAGTCGTGTCTGAAACAACTGATAGCACATAACACATATAGGCACATTTGAGAAGATTTAGAAATTATATTTTGACTTCACAACTTAAGTCCTTCTTCCAGATATTTATGAATGGAATGGTCTCCGTTTCACTTTAGGAACAGGAGTAGGGAAAATGTATTTCTTATTTAATTTCTCCTCAATCTTGTTTATCTAAATCTAACTAGACACGGAATAATGAATTAATTTTGTCTCAAGTAATGAAGTAATAATATTAATAATGACTAACTGAATAAATAATAACATTGATCAATAATTTAATTGAATGCTATGACTGATGCAGTTAATATGGTCATTTTGCTTCGATTGTGTGTTCCCACTTATTCTTTGGCTCATTCCCTCCTCTCAGTTAACGTAGTAAGAATTGAGTATCACACCAGAATCTGTCTGTACGCTAGAATGAGATGAGGACCACGCAGATCCCGAAAGAATGAAAATAAACATCTTGGATCCATCCTAAGAACATCGCTCGCTTTTTGCATCAACTCCGTCGGTTTCACTTCACATCCGCAAGAGGATAGCTTCGAAAAAACCAAAAGGCCCATCCTAAATTACAATGGCCAATTCGTCAGAATCCTCGACATAATCCAAGCAATCTCTCAACTCAGAGGTTTAAAAACACTCCGTAACCCTATACGCATATCGGAAACAAGGTTTCCATCTTTTATGGTATCTATAAAGTAATTTCTGATTCCTAATAGGACAGCCAAGAAGATGGAGTTCCTTCATGGACACCCTTGCGAATGGAAGCTTTGTTTTCGATATGCGCATTGGGGAAATACTAAAAATAGGGGACTTCCTGATTATTCTCTGCCGACATGCGGCTTTCGAAGTGTTTTTAAACCACCAAATCATTAACACCCGAGTCCCAATTTTCTTTCTCGACATCAACGGCACCAGCTAAGCTCCATCTGTTCCCCCTTCTCCTCGGGTCTTCACCCTTAACCCCGATGACGTCACCCCATTTGCCAGTTGAAGCAGACCACCAACTCCAGCTTCTGGAAAACCGACTCTCCGACGGTATCCTTCGCAGGGGAATGAGGTTTCCTACCGAACACACAATCACAATGCAGATTTTCTTCTCCTGAATCGGCTGCGTGCGGAAGAAGGTTCGTCAACCTTCGGATTCGCTGCGATATAGAATTCCATATCAGACATTACCCACGCTACAGAACCAGTGCAGAATCATTTCTATAACAAGAGCAGTTAAGAAACAAGGATTCGGCGAGAGAATATTCGAAAAGAGCAAGAAAAAGCCCATCGTCGATGTTACGTTCCGTTATTTAGGCCTCACCTTGAGTATAATAAATAGGCCGAAAAGTGTTCTTTTCGAGAATTAGACGAGGTACATACAAACAAAAGGATATACGTTCGTTATAAGAATTACCAAACCGATTTGGTATAAGAATTGTTAACGCAAATCAGAGAGCGATACTCAAATGCTTCAGGACACAAGATGGGAGTCTCTAGAAGACTTAAACAAAGACTTTATTTAATAAATTCAGAAAAGATATTTTCTTAGAAGATGTATTACGTGTCCTCTCTGCTATATCGGCCGTTCTGATTCTGATAGGGAAATCAGTGAAATAGATTCTAGAACAAGTCGTTTCAAGAATTCATTTTTTCCATCAAGTAACCGATTAGGGAAATAGGCACCCCCTGCCACACGCCGAAAGGCGGCTTGCAAGGTACATAAGAGGATGTAGATATCGACCTTTAGGTAAAAGATTTGAAGCTATTGAATGTCCTCCTCTTTTGTCGGTGAAGTGTAAATCCTGAAGGCTGGGTGACACCTCATTCCTCTCAGCATAAGCTGACAAGAGCTTTAGAGAAGGAATGAGGCAAGATAGGGTGTGAGGCACTGTGCCCTCACTAAGCTTTAAGTGAAAAAAGTAAGTGCAGCACAATGACCTCATGGAACACTTTTCACAGCAATCGCTAAGGGGAGACAAAAATTAATCAGATTATTCAGCATCACTCATAACTGAATAGCATTGCCGTGAACTATACTCTACCAAAAGTAAATTAAATATATTTCCCTTTAAAATGTTCCAAGAGAGATGAAAAATTCCCATAAACCAAGTTCTCACTCGGCTGAAGATTTCATTCTCACACAATCACTTTCGTGGGTTTCCGGATATCCGAGTGAGTAACGCGTTCGACGAGGGCGAAAGCGGTCCCGGGTTCGATTCCCGGTGGGGGCATACGTGTAAAATGACCTTAGTCATCGAAGTTTTTTAACGATACTAATAATGCGAAAAAATTTCGTATATCACCGCATCCTTCATTGAAATTTCATAATGGAGAAGAATCTTTTTTATTTTAAATCTAAATAATTGTTATTCATAATAAAAATGCAATTAAAAATGCGAAACGATAAATGGAGATTGGAAAGTAAATGTCAGAACAAGGTAAATTTAACAGAATTTATTTCGTTGTTCTTTTACGAGAGATAGGATTCACCCGAAGCAAGGGTTAACTTTAATAAATATGTTGATTGATTGAGATAATTTATGTGAATTCATTGTCGAAATCATGAAACTTTGAGTCATTGCCACCGTGCGGCGACTGGGAAGTTGATACAACTCAACAGGACATTCAACCACATGTGAGACTCATTCATTACAACGGGACATTCAACCACATGTGAGACTCATTCATTACAACGGGACATTCAACCACATATGAGACTCCCAAACTGATTCGAGGATTTAAGGGAATCCAAGTTGTCCATCGCCGCTTTGATGCAATATTAGCAATTCGCCAAAATCTAACAAGGAGATTGCATTTTACTCAGATTATGAAGTTTTTTACGATCGCCACATACCCAAAACATTAATCACGACAGATTGGCATTTGAAAATATTCGAGGTGAGTTATTACTGTCGTCTTAACTTGGTTTCGTTTCGATCTTCCCACTTTAGCCACTGAAGCGCAATTCTATTGGATTTGTCGCAATATGCGTGCATTCTGATACAATTCAGGCATCCGGAGAGCCCACTGGCTAAGAGTTCGGCTTTGGGGAAAGTGGTCCGGGGTTTGATTCTCAGGGGAGGCTACGAAAGCACCAAATATTTACCGGAGCTGCCGAAGCACTTTCATAAAAAAGAACTAGACAATAGTTAATTATTTCTTCTCTGTTAAGTACTTCACAAACGACAAGTCTTTTAAAATTTTCATTTCGGGGAAAATACATTTCTAAACGTGGCAGAAATGGCCAGAACAAGAGAACACGAAAATCATCCTTGGCTAGCGTTTAAAAAGAATTCGCCATTACACAGTTCTTGAAAGCAAAGGTTTTCACCGATAACAACCACTTCAAATGGACAAATCTAGGTGTAGAGAATCAATAAGCAGAATCGTAACGTTGCCAAGTAAATAAAAGTCAAACGGACACTTCTATGAGTTGCTGAAATTAACAGAATATGGGGTCGTTTAAACAAACAAACGACGCTGCCTAATTTTCACGAGGGAAAGAGAAAATGCGATTTCTACACGGAAATATGTACATCATCTATATAAAAAGCAAATGTCTGTCCGTCCGTCCCCCTATTTATCTCAAAAACGGCTTGACCTAGAGATCTGAAACAAACGGCATTGTGTTTCTACGATGTTGAAACCCCCAGGAAAACTATTCCCATTATTATTCTCTGTAAAGACCCGGGTTCGAACCCAGGAGCACAAAATACGTTTCCTTAAGAGATGTACGTAAAGTACCTTTTCATGACTTGCAGTGGTCGTTTCTTTTACAAAATTAAATTAGAAACAATGGTTCTATGATATTGAAACAAGTGTCACAAGAAAGGAAAATGGTCATAGAATCTTATTTTAGTCCTGAAACATTCATAGAATTTCGAAATTGCGAGAACTTTGATAAAATAGACGGAAAATTCGTAATTTTTTTGGGAAATAAACAACCCATCCCTTTGACGACTAAAGCAATTGTTGATCATTGATTTCATGAGTTACCCAATACTTTACCATATGAAATGTACGTAAATATGTTTTCGTTTCCTGCAGAGGTTGTTTCTTTTACAAAATTAAATTAGAAACAATGGTCCTACGAAATCAAGAGAAGTGCCAAAAGAAAGGAACATGATCATAGATTCTTATTTTAGTCGTGAAATATTGATATAGATTCGAACTTTCGAAGATTTTGATAAAACACATGGAAATTTCATAACTTTTTTGGGAAATAAACAACCCATCCCTTTGACGACTAATGCCATTGTTGATTTCATGAATCATCCCATATAAATGCACGGGGATAATCCTTATAATTTTTATAAGAAATGTACGTGAAGTAGGCTTTCATTACTTGAAAACAGTAGAATAAATATTATAAGTAATGGTAAGAAATATATTGAGTTATTATGATCTTACGACGGACTNTTCATTACTTGAAAACAGTAGAATAAATATTATAAGTAATGGTAAGAAATATATAGAGTTATTATGATCTTACGACGGAATTTTTTGTGCTTAGGAAGACCAGATATATACGACAATAGATATATTTTTAAACTAAATTAAGTTCCGTCATGCTTGACGGGGGCGTTTACTAGTGTGCTATATTTCGAGTCATTTTCAAATAGTGTCGAATCCTGATGACACTGATTTGGGGAATTTTTATGCCCTTCATTTTACTTATCTTTATTGAAACGTAAATAACTAAAAATAATAACTTTTAAATCGCATGGAGTACTTACTCTGGTTCTCAGACCGATGAAACAGAGCTAACTGTAGTCTATTTCATCATCATGTGGTATCATTATCCCCCTGCCACACGCCGAAAGGCGGCTTGCAGGGTATTTATGCAGATGTATTAAAACTACAGCTTAAGTATATAACATCATTAGCTTGATTACTTTAATTCCTTGCGCTTTTACAGATATATCTTTTCCCCGTCTGAATATTTTTCAGAGAGCAAGCCAACAGCGTAATGCCAGACTCTAATAAAGTCAACTTGTAAGTTCTGCCTCAGCAGAGTCAACGATAAAGGAGTGCTAACAAAACGTGATTCAGTCAAAAGATACATCACTACAAGTACTCCTCGGTCCAGGAGCATCTAATGGATTTATTGGATCCCGACAAAACATTTGGACTAAATTTCGTATGAAAGTATTTCGTAGAAAAGGACTAATTCGAGTCCTCGCTGGAAATACCATTTCCACTGAATTAATGTGATTCCAGCTTTAAGATTCTTCCGTTAAACAGTTCTAACTCAAAGCAATCTAATTTAACACGACGAAGCATAATAATCATATCTGAACATATTAGTTCGAAAATGAATAAAAAACAAAGACTTAAAATAACGAATGATTGAAACTCGTGACAGCGCGAGGCTGACCTCTCATGAAATGACCTGAATGAATGCGATATGGAAGGGAGTGGAACAAAAGCAGCAAATAAATGTAATGGGAAAAGAAATGGATCACACACAGCACAACTGCAATGAACAAATTGGTTTACATTTATATATACAATAAGACGATAATCATAAAAGCATTCACATATTTTTAACACAACAATTTCATCTGTCTATTAAATGAGGATCCGTCTATATATCTTAATATCTTCGAAGCGATTCATAGATAAAATATACGGCTTGTTCACGTGGGTGAGTTTGAAAATATAAACTTATGATAGAGCTCCAGATAAATTAATAGTTTCTCACACAGGAAACAATAAACACACTTAGATGATATAATATTTGGTGATTCATCATCAAATAATAATTTCACATAAATGTAATGATGAAGAATGTCTTACACTGTAGTCTCTTACAACTTTGCTTAATCAATTGGTACCCTTTTTCTTGTCAATCCAATGATTTTAAGGAAAATAAAAAGACCCTACGATGAACACTTCATCCTCATTTTGTGGTTTTTTTATTCATTCATACAGAAGTATCTGAATGGATACGAAGAACCACGCAGAGGGGGAACAACATCGCTGCTCTACTTAAGGAGTGTAAATATATAAGTAAAGAAGTCTAAATTAAAATAATAATCAACCTAACAAGATGATATATTGATTTAGCAATTTTTTAAATACGGGGTTTAGTGAAGAATGGCATATAACGCGACGACAGAAGTAAGGCGTATATTATTTGCAATTACATTTCTGGACACTGGATTCCTAAAGAACAGTTATTTACAATACAATTGCAAGGATTATGCGATATTTAATTGACAGCAGTTGTGCCGTAACTTCTACTTTGTTTGCCAGTGTAATTTTACATCAGAGTAGAAACAAGGAAGATTCATGAATGGTATTACAACACTTAAATGAATATCATCGCCGAAATATAAAATCACCGACTTCAGTTGCAATCAGAAACAAAATATTGAGACCAAAACTAAATTACGATGAATTAAAATGAAGTCTTTGTATAATCTTGATCTCCTGTGATAATGAAACCGCTCTGTAAATAATATTCTTCGTTGATAACTGAAATATTCTTCAGAAGCACTTCCTTTGATTTGAGCAAAGAAACGTCATTATGTTTACTATTATAATAAAGAACACGAAAAGTTTTATATTAGAAAAGAAACGCCACCGGCGTTGAATAAGATTATATATATTTTGGCTTTTACTAAGTATACATGAAACAATGGGCAAAAAAACAGCCTAACACATACAAAACAAACGAAAACCCGGGAACAATATTAAACATCTGTTGTAGACATGAATTAAAGTAGCTCAAAGTAAACAAAAACAAGATCGTAATCAAGTAAAGTTTATAAAGCAAAAATAAAACTACTTTATTTACCTTTCCTCGCACTACATCGACTCCAAGAAGACTGTTGATCGTTAAGATTGAAGGATTGTTTTTCAAACCACTTTAACTCCTATGGCTAATTCGATCGACTGAATGATGGTAACTTTAATTCCAGCCGAAGGCTTTCCCGAACTCCAACATGATATTCACAACTGTTCACATTAATCTTACCAGACAGCTCCCGCGTCACGACTACGTACTTACAGAAAATATAGTTTATCTAAAATAGTAAGACTCTTGGATGAATTGAACACTATTATATACTTATTTCTCCATAACAATTAAAGATTATAAATTTACGAAAAAACCTTCATGTCAAACTGCGGACCTCTCACTCCGCACACTTTGTCAACAGAACAGAACTCATCCACACTCTCACTGACCCTAGTAATCGATGCTAGGGTATCTCTGGCGGATATGACGTCTATCAATGTCAGTGCTGCTCTCTTGTGGAATTCACTTTCAGTCACTTCAGACTGAAATGTACATAGTGTCATCTTTTGGTTATTGTAGGAACTAAATCCAATTTACGATCCATTTTAAAGCGCGAAATTTTTGCAGTTGTGATTAAATAATTTTTTTTGATGTCTGACTGAATTATCATAACTCGCAATAAACCATTATAAATAAAAATTTGCCATTACGAGAGCCATCATCAAAGTAGAAAAATCTTATATTCATCTCGCTCGGAAAAGGAAACAGAAAGTAAAAAAATTAAAATACAGCAGAAGCTGAGCGGTAACTGGCCTATTTACATTGCATTGTACGTCCAGTTTCTTTCTTTGATTTCGGTATCTGCATTTCGTTCCATACTCTAGCAATTTTTGTCCATTTCATATTAGGTTAATAGGCTTCATACTCATTATACCGAAAATACGAACAATATCGAAGGAGAAAAAGGGGTTAGCTATGAAGGCAAATTGTGTTATAGATGCCAAACCAGCATTCCTTGAAGCCAAGATACAGTTTCTTTCTGAAAGTTTCATACAAACACTTTATAGCTTGACCGGAAGAAAGCAGTTGAAACTACCATCTAGGTGGCCTAAGTGGCATAGTAGTTAGCGCAGGTTTGATTAGATTAGAATCAGTGTTGTAAAGTCCCTGGTACGATTCCTGGTATCCTGGAAAAATCCACGATATCACCATGTGGACAAAATCGCAACGTCCTTGCCCACAAAGTATCCCGAATGGCTTGGAGAAATGTTCTGCCGGGATAGCTCAACGGACAGAGCACCCGACCGGCAATTGGGAGACCTGGGTTCGATTCCCAGTCCAGTCAGACTTTTTTCAAGTCCTTAGGATTTTTCCTAAAGAAAGTCACCCTTACCCATTTTCCTGTGTTTACAACCAGAAGGGTTTCCTTTCCATCACTTTGTGTGGCCGGTGCTTCAATGAAGCCAGACTGCTTCATTTGTCTCCACCCAACTGGCAATTCGGAGACGCGGGTTCGATTCCTGGTCCCGTCAGACATTTTTCAAGTCCTTTCTTCCTTGGGATTTTTCCTGGGTGCACATCCTGCGCAAAGTCACCCTTACCCATTTTCCTGTATTCTTTCTCATCTTGAGTTATCTCTAATTCTTTCCTCTATATGTTTGCCAATCTTTAATTTCACATTATAACCTTTCCTATATAAGTCATGGGCATCACTCTGAAAACAACAAATAATGTTGCTGTAATAACAATGATAATGGTTTGCTATGCTTCTGTTGCCACCCTTTAGATGCGTTCATTATTGTGGCATGGTGTATTGCACCCATAGGCTTTGTCTATAACAATATTTTTATGGAAGCTAGATAAAATAAGTTGTCACAAAAATGTCTAAACATTTGTTGCCATCGAAATGTATCTCTATGACAATCGCTGCTGGAGTGCCTTTTGGGGCCATCCTCAAATGATGCCACAGCATATTTTGGATTTCTGAATCCAAACTGTAACAAAGTGTTCCACAAAGCATCACATGTGAGCCAGTTTCACACACCTCTCCTTGAGGCATCATTCAAGGATGAGCCCATTTTCATGCTCAAATCCAATGGTAGCTCTTATTCACTCACTCTGCTGCTTTTCTCATCTTTTTTGCTGTACAAAGAAAAGGGGAATAGAAAACTTAGCATGTAAAAGCTCTTTGCTCTTGCCTACAAGGTGTCCCTCAGACAGACATGTTTCTTTCGTATTTAAACAAACAAACAGCTTTACTGGGGGAGGCTAAGCCTCCTTGCAGGGATACCCAAGCCAGGCAAGCTGAAGGATAGGAATGAGACAAAGAGTGGTCCTAACTAGAGCAGCTGGGGTTCTGTACCCTGGAAAGGGAATTCAAATAGGATAAAGTAAAATCTGATATGAAAAGTCACTTGCAGTTGGAGTAAAATGGTTTGAGAGTGACAGCCTCATCAAAAAACAGCCTATAAGAATTGGTTATGAAAAATGCATCAAGAAATGAAAAAGGGAAGAGTTTAGTGGAGTGATATCAAAATAGGAACATTGAACATATTGACTCTAATGGGTAAGGTAGAGGAGGGGATAGATTCCATGAAAGAGAAGAAAATTGAGATCCTTGGGCTGAGTGAGACAATGGCTGGGGAAAGGTGAAAAAGTATTGATACTAGGTTATCAACTGATAGAGAAGAGGAATGGGGTAGCTTTAATTATCAGTGAAAGAATGAGGGATATGTTAGGGGAAGTGGTAAGAGTAAATGATCAAATATTAAAATTGAAATTGGGAGATTAAGTTCTGGAACATCCTGTAGGTATATGCACCACAAATAGGATGTAGAGAGGACTTCTTAGACACTTCAGAGAACCAGGTAGTTTATGTACCTATAATGATCATATGAGACCTGAATGCTCAGTTATGAAAAAAGTGCCATTTGGGAGGAGATTATAGGACCTGATCTACATTGCAAGCCACCTTTCAGCATGTGGCAGGGGGTGTGTACACAGAGAGTTTGAGTTACCTCTTTAGGTTATTGTTATCACGTATCATTTGCAGAAAGAATGAGTCTCAAAAACGGCTTGTCCTTCCGTCTATTTTTCTTATTTTACACTCATTGTTGGATTGGCCAAAGTAGCAAGAGGGTCACATAATACCAATTACATCTTCCGCAAATGTACTTTCTCAGAATTTATCAAATCAAGAAATCACAGCCTAATTTCCTTTCTATGAAGGATTCTCAACCTGCATCCAAGAGCATTTTCTAAACACTTGCTTTTCTATCAGAGCACTTTTTAACAAAACATATGGCCTTGTGTTGCACTTTCTCGAGTTCCTGAGCATACCTTTCATCTGCTGGGTTTCATATACTCACAGCTTATTCCAGATAAGGCGTAACTAAGGTGAAATAACATCGCTATCTAACATACTCTAACTGCAAGAGAGAGAAAAATCAAGGAGTGGAAACTTAGGGAGTCAGAAAAAAGGAAGAGTTTATGGAAAAGTGAAAACATCAGATCCCAGAAAAAGAAATGGAGAGTGTGAAGATAGAATGAAAGATATTCAAAAGGAGTATATTGAGAATTTCAGAAGAATATGCAGTAAGACATCAGACAGGAAAAAGTTAAAAGGAACTCTCTGGTGGAATGATAGGACAAGAGAAGATTAAGGGAAAAAGAGAGGCTTTGAAAACGTGGATGAAGGGAAAAGAACAATAAGCTATATGAAAATAAGAAATGGGAGTTTAAAAAAGTAATAGAAGTGGAAAAAAGGAGATTAATTTTTTTCAGTGGAGACTAGTTTCATCGATACATCAACATCATCAGGCACATCGGAAAGACAATAATATATAGGGAGAGAAGAGAATGGAAAGGGGTGTTAAGTGTGTGGGAGGAGGGGATGGTGATGGGAAAAACCAAAGTCGTCAGTGAAAGAGAATGGAAGGTAGGGAAATGAAGGGTTTGGGAAAAGGTATTCATTTGTTAGGTTGTGGGAAGCTTTTATTGCCACTTGTTTTAGCAGGTCCTTCCATTAGTTTCATAGTGGAGCAGTTTTGCCAAAAAATCACTGCTAAATCCTTCATTCTGGTAGTGGATTCTGTTCCCCTGGTACGGAGGCATCATTTGTGTTCCACGGCTCTTGTCTTAATTGTTCTCCCAGACTGGCCCATGTACTGCACAGGGCACTCGTTACAGTGGAGTTCATAGACCCCACTGAGGGAGTCCGGAAGTCTGTCTTTCTTGAGTCAGAGTACTGGGGATGTAGAAAGCAGCCCTTAGTCCAATTGGAAGCAAGTTTGCCAACCTGTATGAGAGGCTTCCTAGATAGGGAATTTTCCTCCATGAGGAAGGGGTAGGGGGGTTGGAGAGACTTCTCTATTGGACTCAATAAAGACCTCTGGACTCCCTCAACAGGGTCTACGAACTCCACTGTAATGAGTGCCCTGCGCTAATATTAAAGGCAGATAGCCCTACGATAAGAAGGTCACATGTGAATGGGGTCTAACTGAATAAGCAGTCCCAGGCTGAGATTAATGTTGCAATGAAAACAATTGTTTTAGGAAACAAAAACTTAGAGTGGTCAGCAGAAAACATATTGTTAGTCAAGGTTGAGATATTTTTCAATGCATGGGAAAGGCATCCCCAAAAAATTGGGTCACAACACCATTTCATCAAAGAGTCAAAATTAACATTATCTACATTCTTTGATGGTGGAACAGGAATTCAGAACTTTTACACACTACTTTCTTATCAAATATTAAATCTCTAAATGAAATTCAAACTTTTGAATACCTCTTTGTACCATTGAACATTTTTGATTGCTACATTGGACAAAGAATCTGCCCAGAAAGTAAGAGATTCCAGGTTTCCAGGGTGCTGACCTTGTCAAACTTTTTCCTTAACATTATTAAAAATATTATAATAAATATTATATGCAGGAACTTATGATATGACTTCAGAATAAAAATGTTTGTCTCCACCCAAAGTGAGAAACCATCCACATTAGGATTAATCTAAGACACATGATATGGGCAATACATGGAAAGAGAAAGTATTTCATAATGTAAATGCTAAGTGAATGACATTCAAACCCAAATGAAGTTTTGGTGAAGGTGGTTGTACAGCTTAAATGATTAAGGATGGTGAGAATGTCAGGGAGTGCCTAATTTCACTGCTTTTTTGGTTCTCTTCTTATGCATGTATCACTATCAATAGATTCTGGCAAGACTTTGTGGTAGGAAGCCATAACAAACTGAGAAAATAGACATTTACCCGTACCACATAACAGTTTTATTTAGTGACCATGGTTTCGACGCGACACGTCGAAACCATGGTCGCTAAATAAAGGGTAAATGTATGTTTTCATTTTCTCAGTTCGTGTATCTTCACAAAAAGTGAAATTAATATGTTATCATTATTAATTGCGTTGTTTCAAAAAGGTCTTTTCTTGCCTCGGAAAGAGAAAAAAGCTAATGCATTAAAAGGAAGTCATTCCTCTTCTTCCAAATTACATAATAATATTTGTTTCCAATGATATTAAAAGTAGACTAATGTGCAGACATATTGACCCTCTCCTCCCATCAGCACTTCATCTCACACCTCCTTCAGGTGCTGATTGAAGCTTGAGTTAAAATCAGATTGTTAAGTTTTTCCACCATCACTACTTATCTACATCAGGTTTTTATAAAACATTTATCACAACAAAATGGCACTTAAAAAGTTGCGGATGAGTTCATATGAAAATTGTCTTAAATTGCCCCCCTCCCTCGTGAGTACCCACCCTTTGGAATGTAGCTCCTCCTCTGGTCATATATAATAGAGAATTAAATATCTTGCATTGTTAATAAAGAATCACAAGTAAATTTAAATCAAAAACAAAATCTTTTATTAAATTATGATAAAAATAACTGCACATCAATGGTAAATAACATCCACAAGCTTTTATAAAAATATTAAACATTGCCCTTGTGAATGCATGTTATCAGTATTCAAGTAACCCTTTGATACACATGTGTTCTTCACATAAAATATAGTATCCACATACTCTGTTCAAAAATATACTCATCACCAGAGTAGGGAAAAGCAAACAAAACCTTTTGATTTATCACATCACATCCATGGACTTAACTTTCATAGCATTATCAAACTTACTATCTAGAGCAGCCAGAAAAATGTTGTATTTAAGAATTTGGAACAGCAAACCATGTAATTCCTTTGTTTTTTTTCAACATATGGTTCATGGCTTAGGACAATTACCTATCACGAGATTAAATAACCAATAACTTCCCATCATTTCATTGTCTAAGACAGGTCCTCAAACTAGGTTGTGGACAAATTCTTGCCTGTGGAAGGTTTTTATAAAAGAAAACTACATTTTAGACTATGGACAACATCATCTTAAGGTCCTCTATGTTCATTTTTAGATTGCATGTGCATTTAAATGCTTAATATTATTGCATGTGAAAAACTATTTTACTTGTTCCTTTTAGAAGAAGGGATCCCTGCGTTTTGACATATTTTGTCTTTTCATCATTGAATGTGATGTGATTGTGGTCATCTTTGCTCATCATTTGTCTTAAATGAAAATATTAATTCTTCATTCATTAAGAAAGAAGCTGAGTAAACTAATTGCCACAAATCATCAAAATATTTTGCCAACAACAAACCACAAGGTTCTCAAATTGCTGAGTCATTTAACAATAAAAAATTAAGTATCACCAATATCTACTTCTATGACTATTTACTTCCCTTATGACATTTATGTAATTCCAGCAAGTGGCATTCCTGTATGGGATATAACCCAGCCAGGTAGCAATTGGATCAACTAACTGCCAAATTGGCTTCAAACATGCTATTCATTAATTTAGGTATCTTCCCAAATTTATTATACTGCTGGGTTAACATCAAACTCCCACCAGATTTCAAACCAGGGATCACTATCATTAAAGGTTAAGGAACTGCCTTCTTAGAAACCCAGAGACCTTTAACAGTATCATCACAATCTTCTGTCAGCAACCCTCAAATTAAAAGCCCAAGCAACTAGTAATGGAAGATATAAGTCAGCTTCTTGGAAGATGATTATAAAGTCTGATATAACGTTGTATGTTACATGCAAAAAAAAGCCATAAATTTATTTTATAGCATTACTATAATGTGACACATTCACTTGAATGATGATATCAAAGGTGACATTTTCAGAAATGGAAAAACTGCAGTTGAAAATGAGGGGAAGTATGTCCAATAAGGATTAACTGGAAATGCATCTTCTGCTATTGATTAGAAAATCACATCAGCAAATGCTACAATAAATATATTCTCATTTAAGTTCTTAAAATTCATATTCTTTATAAAATTTCTTGTTAGAATCAAACTTGTTGACACAAAAAGGCAAACATTTCACTCCACTTTTAAAAAAATTAACAGGCTCAGCCAAGAAATGCAATAAAGCCCCTCATATCATACATGTATTTCTCGTATGTTATTTTTAGGGTTGCTCTTAAGAACATAACAGCAAAGTTAATACCAATTAGCACTGATTAAACTCTTATAATATAGTCACTCTTGAAGTTGCATCTTTGCAGCTAAATTCATTATAAGAGAGACAAATTTTTCTTATCACCAACAAAATCATCACATTCTCAGCAGAAACAGTCTCAACCGATATAAATCATCAAAAAAAAACTCATTTAAGTCAAAATGAAATGGCAACAAAGAATTCAAATGCTGCTACCATAAAATAAACACATCTTTAGTAAAACTTAAAAACTAATAAAGTAATTAAATGTCAGACTGTAAAGAATGTCATAATTGACAAATAAAAAGCACATAAAACTACTTAAAAAAAAAGAGAAACTGACCCAACTAAAAAAGAAACATGGTGAACTATATTCACAAATTATTTACATCATTAAGATACAGACAAATGGATTAAGATCACTTACCAAATCAACTACTTTCATAAACACATTACTTCCATAAAATAATAATAACATTACCGTATTTTCTGGTAAATAACACGTACCTACTAGATAGCACGCATTTTAAAAATCTCTTCACTGTGATAATGCATAGATAACATGCATTTCAAACATTTATTCTGTGATAAATGCATCGATAACGCACATTTCAAAATTGTTAGTATGTTGATGAGAATGTTTCTTCACTACTGTAATATTTATGATAATTACTCATAGTGTTTTGAATGGAATTATTTGATTACGTTAACATTTACAATAAGTTGGTTGAAATAAAATTGCCCTAGTACACGAGTATATACTCCGTGACTTCCGATGACGTGTGTTGTTTAGTCATTTGGTCATTTGTTTCCGAGATCAATATTCAAGATATTTAATGAAACAAGATTTTCCATTGTATATCACACACTATTATTTTTATAATTTTCCTATATTTTTTGGATAGATAACACGCAGGTTATCTACCAGAATATACGGTAATATTAAAATTTTGATAATTCACTTCATTAAGTTAAAACTTCTCCCAATAAACAAGATTTGGGCTTCTCCAGCCAAAGAACATGACGAATTCCATCAAGTCAGTCAGACAAGTCAGAAGTTAGACCCCATATCTAAGCATCGTTTTCTCCTGAAATAGAAAATAGACAATTTTTTATCGATAAAACCAACACTGAGTTTTGAAAATAAATTAGAGCACTAATATAATCCTTGAAACCCAATGAATAAATTGATTACAATGGTTGAATACAAAAATGAAGGAAGAAGTTGAACAGGAATATAACTATTATCAACTCAATTATTGGTAGAGTTAGAAATGACTTTGTCCAAGTTTCATAGAAAATATTTCTATTGGCAAACCAGCTAATGATAGATATTATCAGGACACAAATAAAAAAATATGAATCATTCTTACAGAGAAAAATCAGCTATTTACTGAGGATGAATCTAATAAATATCATGTCATTATTAGCACATGAAATATTAAGTAAATCAGAGGAAGTGAAATACAAATAAAAGTTATCACATTTCTGAGCATCAAATGCTTTCCATCCAATAATATCACCTATAAACAGTACATATGAATGTGCTTTACACAGCTGAATATGTTCCCTCAATCCAACAATAAGACCTTTCTTATGAGATACATGACAAAGTGCCAAAAAGCAAATTTGAATTTCATTTAATTCCATTTCGTATACTGCCAATGCGTTATTCCAACCAAAACATCCTTCCATGAATTAGAGGCCTAAATGGTAGTTTTAAATTGAAAGAAAAGATGAAATCTTATTACTTTTTCTCAGAAAAGAATTCATTCATCCCATAAATTTTCAGAAATCAAACCAAATAAAGTACAATCTCTGTAATCTGGCACTGCGGTAATCCAATACATACAGTAATATGGTGTGCAGGGCTGGCGACCTCCCTTCAACTATCATAATTTCATCAGTTTAAAATAAAAGATTTTTCAATACATAGTAAGTATTTGTTTCATTATTATGTATCTAGGTGAGCATCTCTTCCATTTGTACATAATTTGTATGAATTTCTGGTTACGTGTCTACTGTTTTGGAAATAGAAAACAAGTTATCTAAGAAAATAAGATCAGGCAAGCCAACGGCGAACGTAATTTTGCATTTAATTGCTAAATTAATTTTTTAAAAGGTCTTCTGGTGCATTGTATTTGTGCATTTTCAATAATCCGTCGTTTTCAATTATGTTATGGTTATATATGTGTTGGATTACTGAGATTGCACTGTGCATCAAAAATAAAATAATAAGCAGCAAACTGCAAAGGTCAGAGATGAGGAACCTTTATCATTGGAAGGACATACATACAATTAGCCAAGTCATTGAACAAGAACAAAACCTAAACCGATAAAGCACTTTTCAACCAAAACTTTTAACTGGTTAGTGCTAGCGTACTAGCATGCTAACCACTCTACCACCGGCCACGGTTGAGTGCATACGCTAGCGCTCCAACCCCAAGGTTCCAGGTTTGAATCTCGGCTAGTCGGATTTTTCCGGTTAAGGAGTGTTCGTATGTGTTTGTCCATTGTTATTGTTTGTAATGTTTATTAAAATGGATGTAATTGGGATTAGCTTCCTGTATCCATTATAGAATTTATTATTATGACTTCATGAAAGAACTTTTAATAAATCACACATTCAATACACAGCAAGACCCAAGTTTCATAGCAAAGCTACGTCACCTGGTGCTCTTTTTGCCAGAGTGAAAACCAAACAGATCTGATAAAATTGGAATTCTTAAATATGAACCAAAACAGAAAACTGTTAGTTATTTGGTTTCTATTTTCAATTCCAATTAATAGCATTTAATTACAAGAATATGAAGGAAGTTACACTAAATGTGTGTCATGTTGATTAGCATAAACTAAATTAATTCTTAAAATCTAAATGTATCAGATCTTATTTTCCCATCATTGTTTCTTTAATATAGCAGTTTATATTGTAACATTTTATTTTACCTAATGTTATTGAGAAAAGCTACACATAAAAAGGTAGCTTCAGAGGTGCATAAAATTTTAATGGTCAAAGCAGAAAGAGAAGGTTCAAAGTGATTCATAATCTGCAGATGGAGCAAAACTGGAAATGAACCTGAATTTGGTTTACTCATTGAACTAGAATGAAAACCAGTGCAAAGAATATAATGGTTGGATACCCTGCAAGCCACCATTCAGCATGTGGCAGGGGGTGCATGTACCATGACTCTACTTCCTAATCAGTAATTTAATTTTCAAAACAACTAGTTCGAGCATCTATTTTTCTCAGAAAAGAAGTCTATGTAACAGGGAGAATGCATAATATAAGCTACATCTTCTGTGAATATACCTTCTCTGAACTTATAAGTCTTTTTTTTTATAATTATCTTCTAGAGATTCCCATCCTGCATCCTGATGCATTTGAGTAAAATTCACTGATTTGCTCAAACAATTTTTTACAAAACGTATTGCCTTTCGCTGTACTTTTTTTAATTTTCAAAAACAACACTAGTCGGCCCTTATACTACACACATACTCAAGGTGAGGCCTAACTAATGCCAAGTAACATTGCTCATGGATTTTCCCCTTGTTCCTACAGAATTCTCTTCACAAATCCTAGTTTCTTAAGTGCCTGTATTATAAAAATAATAGGATTCTACACTGGATTTGTTGTTTTGGTAATTTCTGATAGAGTCTATCAAATTGTGTAGTATTTGGAATCTGAAACAGAAAGTTGATGCACCTTCTTCTGCACCCAGCCAATGAGTATTCAGGAGAAGAAAATCTAATTCTCAAATACAACACTTTTCCGCAGAATCCCATACACTGCACACACTCAAAGTGAAATCTCAAAATTCAAACTAAATAAGAAATTTTTTCATTAATCAATGAGCCAAGACAGGCTAAACAATTTGGCACTCATCAGCAGAGAAAATGAAATTTCTCATGGACTTACTTTTGATGATATTCTACTAGAATATGCAGATGAGATTTCCAAATGTATGTACATTTTTTAAGTTAAATGTATTTCTCTTCATTTATTTAATGCAAGATTATTTATGCTGAAATACAATTTTCCTTAGAAACATTCATATTTTATTGCAAAAAATAATTTCATACAAATCATATCATTTTAAGTTAAGCATATTGCGATGGCAATGATACCTGAAAGTTATGTGAACTATTAACACATAATGACGATTTACTATGTCAGCTATAAAATCTGCATAATTAATAGTTACTGATGTTTTGTGAGCACTGTAAGCTAGAGAACTAAATCATCAAAACTGGTATTTCAAAATCTCAAAAAATAATTTTTAGCTGCAAATTGGGAAAAGTATAGTTTTAGTATTTAATCTTAATGGGCAGCAACCAGGCCGAATGCAGTTCTGGTGAGATCTAACCAATCCAACATAACATTGCTTGTGGACCTTTTCTTTGCTCCTACTGACTATTCTTTTCGTGGATGCGAGTTTCTTAAGTGCTTGTCCACATATATTATGGATATTACACACCCTGCATTCATCTTACTTAGATCATATGTACGGTTTGTAAAAGTAATGTTGGGAAGCACTGCATTTGGCAAAATTTGCATATTATATACACTAAAACAAACCAATGATATTTATACAAAATATTTGATTAAACGATTCATTAACCCTTACAACCCTGGTGGATTAGTTTTTAGCTACCAACTTTTTCCTTAAGTGATCAAATTCTTTAATAGGACTACTTCTTCTCTCGCATATAAGTAATTCATTTTGCCTAGTAATTAATTTACAATTTTAATGGAGAATTATTGACAATTAATCTCTCATTATCATTGAAAATTGACAGTTATTTACAGGCAGGGTAGGTAATTAGTTATTTAAATCAATTTATAGAGGAAGTTAGAGGCAAAATATTTAGTCAACAACCTCTTTTTTCTAGTCTCCTTGGGAATATTCCTGGCCATATGACTTTTCATGCAATAAAATACTTGACCCTTTCCTTGATTTTTAAATCACTTTTTTAATATGAATTTGATAAATAAGATTATATATTACTAATAAACATCCCCACCAAGCATGATGGAACTCTATTTAATTTTAAAATATATCTGTTGTTGTACGTGGGTTGATAAAAGAAAGGTGGAATTTTTTAATTTTCCAGGCTGTATAATTCCAATTGTCAAAATTTTTCTGTGCATTAGTACACATATCCCTAGCATACATTCTTAAGGGCAGCCATTTGAAAGCTTAGTCTATTGTTGGAAGTCAAAAAAGTTACACCCGTTTAGCTCCTTCAGCGATTTGTCTTGATCTCCTCAATGTTGCCCAAGTGTCGTCCTTTCAAGGTTTTTTCAGTTTTGATAATAGGAAGAAATCACAAGGGACCACGACCGTGTATCATAATGGTGTTGGTTTTTGCCAAAAATTCACAAACAAGCAGAGAGGTGTGAGCTGGTGCATTATCGTGGTGCAATTGCCACGAGATCAAGGCCCTTCATTTGAATAATGTAACCAAGATACCAAAAATACCACGAAAAACAAAATTAAGAGAAAATTAAATCTATGAATACAAAAACAAAGGATTACATCTGAATTAGAAACAGGAAGTTAAACATTACAAAAACTTCTTTCAAAGGAAAACTAAGGTCTACTTAAGGGCTTGGCTGATACATGACACAGGGTCCAGCAGAAAGGATCTCAGATCATCTCTCAAACCAAATATATAACCCAAATTCCTTATACTTCACGTTCTTACACAATAATTGTTTATTACAATTATTATTATAATTATTTATACCTGATTTACCCAATAATTACTTACTATGATTCACACAATAATTATTTAATATGGTTATCATTATGATTACTTATTATACTTGCCAGAACTTCCTTTACGTCATAAGCAACTGAATTCTTATCACAATAAGTGAGAATTGCTTTTCTCATTTGGTTTGGTAACTGAGGTGTTCCATACTCCACCGTTGAAACTTTACCCCCTTTCAAGCACACCTTCACAACTTGGCCTGCAAAAATGAAGAAGTCATAAGCCACCAATTTAACTACATTTTCTTCATTAAATAACATTATAACAAATAAATATAATAAGATTCTGTGAGCCACTCCAAGACCTGATAACCAAAATGAGATATTTTAAGAATAAACAGGTGTGAAAAACAGTGGGATGACTGGGACTTGAATCCAGATCTCCCACTTTCCAGGCAGGTATTCTAACCCCTCAACTAGCATGCCACGTCTATTTTATGAGCGATGCAAGTTGCCCTGACTAGCACCAGAGGCCCTCATTGATGCATATAAGCAATGGAGATTCAGTTGCATGGCTTTTTATGCTTTGTTATTTACCTTTCCCTCATCCTACTTCAATTTGATTTTTTCCTTTCACAGCTGCAGCACACTAAGTAAGAAGGTTGAAACTAAATAAGAATAGAAGTAACATTCTTCCATTGGGCTTATTGTTTGTTGTGATAATAATTACTACTGAGGAAAATTGAATAAAAATAAGATAACACATCCCAACTTATTATAATCAGCATAGGAAACAGAATTTAGAGGTTATGGTGCCAATAATTATAAATGAATTACCTAAGGAGTTCCATTTTATTGAACAAATTCTACTATTAAAAGAGAAATTAAAAACGGCTTCTTTTTATAACGCATTATTGTTCTAATATAAAATAAGATTCATTACATGCAATTTTAGGCCTTATAATACCAAATACTGACCGTGTTTACCATTGGCTATGTTATATTTCTGTAGCTACATTTAATTAATTTCAATTTGTATAAAATAATCTTATAAATATTTCTTTAGTTTACATGCAAAAAATTTTAAACATATCACAAGAATGATATTTTAGAATCCTTTATTAATAATTCTTTATACATTGATATACCGTATTTTCCAGCGTATAAGACGACTGGGCGTATAAGACGACCCTCAACTTTTCCAGTTAAAATATAGAATTTGTGCTATACTCTCCGTATAAGACTACCCCTTTTCCATCGTACACTACCGGTAAATAAAAAAACATCAGATTTGATTTCAATATAGAAATTTTTAATTAAAATGCTTATGACATCATGGTACTTAGCATGAAGTGTTTGTTCAGTGCGGCCACCTCTCCTCCGTCCCTCTCTCCTCCTTGCTGCCATACTCCCGGCGTATAAGACGACCCCCGACGTTTAAGAAAGATATCAGGTGCTAGAAAGTAGTCTTATACGCCGGAAAATACGGTAGTTTGTTTTTATTTTACATTATGAATTATTAGAGATTTTACTTTACATTCTGTTAACATAATACTTTTATTATGAAACTTAATGTGCAAACTTTTTAAAATTGTTTTTAATTATTTTTCAAGTTCTTAGAATGTTTAAGTGTTTTTATATATTTACATGTCAAATAATATATTGTGTAAAATGATTTATAATAGTATAATGAGACTAATATGCATGCATTTATATTATTTTGCACTATGCATTTATTCTACTTTTGTTTTATATTTATTATTATTATAGATTTTACCTCATATTATCTAAACATAATACTTTAAATCTCTTTAATGTTCTCTGTAATCTTTAAATTAAGTTAACGTATGAAACATTGAGTATCTCTCATATAATTTTAAACCTTTCTTCAATTCACTATTTTATTTTTCACTTTTTACATTGTTAATTTAAAATGTCAGATGGCAGTTGCCCGTAATAGATAGTTATTAATATAATGCACAGAAAATGACATATTTATAATTTATAGTACTTGTTGTCCATATAATCATTATAATTATTCTTGTATTGTAATTGAAATTTTGTAATTTGAAAGTTTAATAATGTGTAACAACTTGAATGGTGGTAACTCCACACCTCCTTATGAGCCAATTTTTGCTCAGGAAAATTGTCTTCTCTTTTAATTGTATCCTAACTATTTACTATGTTAAATAAACATTGCTTCCATCAATTACAAAACTTTGCATTAATTCTTTCTCTATGTGTCACTATAGTCACATGAGCTTTACTGATAGCATCTTGTATTGTATGAAGGTATTGTAACTTGTATAAATGTATTAAATAGTACAGGGGAAAGATAATATCCGTGGTAAACAACTTTCCTCACTTTTGCTTCATCTATTTCTTCTCCGATACTTATCACTTCAACATCATTCTCATATAATTGGGTAATTCCATGTCCATTCAACCAAGGCCACACAATTTCTAATTCTCATACTTTTTTCCCTGTAGCTAGTTTAAATATTAGTTAAAAGGAATCTAAAATATTTTAGCAAAAACGCAAATATGTATGATGGAATAGATGAATATTACCTTAAGTCTTCTCTTTAACTCTAAAAAACCATTTAAATACCAGGTCATACTATTCATTAGTTCAAGTCCATTATACAAGTATACATTATAACACCAGGCATTATAATGCTGCTTACTATATACTCTTTTGAAATGTTTCTAAGTAGGCTAATTGCACAGAGATGTTTGAATCTGTCAGCATTGCTATTTTTGGGAGGGGAATTACCTCACTTTTTTCTAAATCCTCTTGGATTTTTCCTGCTACAAAAATGCTATTAACTAGCCTAAACACTTTCTATAATAAACATACCCTCCATAATGTATTATCTCAGCTGATTATTACTTCAATGAAAACCTGGAGCTTTTTTATTCTGTAGATAATTTAGGGATGTCTTAAATTTCTCTCTCACAAGAGGCATTTTCCTCTACTTTGTTTTGTAACTCTACTTCCACCATTGTATCAACACTCACACAGTTTTTTACCAACCAAGAGATACTTGTTATTTTAAAATTAATATATAATTGTTATACTTAGTTATGTCATGTGCTATAAGGCTTACAGAAGAAACAAAAGGCTAAATTCTGCTAAGATGGATTTTCAGAAACAGTGGCTAGATGGATTAATTTTATTTCTTTACTCCTGGAATCAATTAAACTTTATCATATTCAGATGACTTTGATTATTGTAATCAAACACAAAAACAAAGTCCTTAACAACCATGTTTCTCATAATTCTCCACCAATTCCTTGTAGCTCAATACATGTCCCCAAAATAGCTATTTGAGTTTACATCTAATTGGATTTAAATCCGAACTTTCGAGAAATGATAATATTTAAGGACTTCTCAAACTGAAAACTCAATGTGCTCCCAAAAACGACTTTCAAATAAACAACTGTGGTGACCCACAACAGTTTGATTGCTAACAAGAGTATTCACTAAGACAAACATTATTAGGTGAACATGGTTGGGATGAAAGAATTGAAATCCACTTACCTTGACGTAAAAGTCTATTAAGTGGTATGTTGTCCAGTTTAAGTCCATAAAGTAACACATTGTTGGGTTTAAAATCATGCACCTCATCATCATTGACCTGAACGAGGCCCCAGTCTTCATCGATTGAAACAATAGTTCCATTCAAATCAGTAACTGAAGGATTTGTACGCTCCTCATAAAATGTGTGACTCTTACTTGGTCTTCCAGCAGAATGGAAACTGGCTGAAGAGTCACCTTCTTCAAACCTCATTGCACCAAAACAATCACTCATGCTTGAAACATCTGAGAAGTTACTGTCGCTGTCATCGCTGCAATTGCTTACACTATCTCCAGTATCCTTGCCACTGCGAGAATGACTTCCTGACCTGTGATGACGCCCTCGTCCTCTGAACCTTGGGTTTCCACCTCTTCTTCCTCTGCCTCCTCCTCTTGACTCTTCGTTCTTTTTGAATCTTTCTGAATGAGGATTTTCTCGAAAACCATGTTTCTGGTGCTCACCAACATGAGGCATTCTACTTTTCTTTGCATTAGAAGACCCTCCTTCCTTAGGCTTTGGAGTCCCTCTCGTCCACACCAAAGTAGCTCTGAATCGCACTTGTTTCTCGATCATCTCTTGATCTGTCGCACTTGGATTCCTTCCTGGATTCCACCTTTCAGCAATAAACAACACTTCTGTTCCTTTCCTTATCTCACTTCCCAAAGGCAAGTGATCCATGATTTTTTCCCCATTTTGATAGAAGTTATTATGAGTGAAAAATGCCTTTGCGGACATGCCGTGGAAAGTTTGGAAAGCAATTATACCGATGCTGTGCGTAAGAAGACAGTCAACAACCCCATGCAAATGACCTGGAAGGGCATTATGGACAACTGTGCACCTTTCCTTTTCTTCTTCCCCAACTTTCCAAGAAGTTCTCACAAACCATCTGTAACATTTGTCAGGTTTTCTGTCAGAACTCTCCACAACAATCATTAATGGATCCCCAACATTAAGGATCTTTCTAATATCTGTGCCCTTCATGTACTCTGGCTCGGCTTTCGAAGGGCGTATGTGGTCCACAAGTAAAAGAGCTCTTTCAACCATCACTCCTCTGGCAAGCCAACTTTCTCTCCAAGTCAATGATTCCCCATTACGATGAGCAGTGCATACCACAGCAGCGACGCTGCTCGTTATGGCTTCCACTACACCATAATAAGCTTGAAGACTTGTCAGCGACCCTCCAGGTTTCTCATTCCCTGGTCTTCTAGTTCCCTCATGTCTTTCATGCTTCAGGGACCAGGTTGGAGAAACGTTAGATGGGACTACCTTACTTCTTTCCTGTTCAGAAGCACTTCCCCTTTTTATAGGCCTTGGATCGCCTTTCATCCAAGCTTTGGTCGCCCGAAAAATCACACCTTCTTTGTACAGCACCTTTTCCCATTCCTGCTTCAACTCAACTGGATTCCACTTGGTTACTTCCAAGTAAATTTGTGTGCCAATGGAAATTACTGCACCCATAGGAATGTTTTGTTTAACTTTGTCGCCTTTGTAATACAAGTTATGAATGGTGAGTACACACTTCGCAACTCCTCCGACGTATGTTCCAAAGCGTACTACAGCTGCTTCTATTGACATCGAATCCACGACGCCTCTTAATGGGTCGCAAATTTTCGACAGATCTGCAAATGATCCTGTATTTTTGTAGGCTGAATTAGCAAAATAATTATATGTATTATCAGGACTTAGAGGAGACAGTTTAATTTCCACCATGACCAAGTCCCCTTCCTGTAGAATCGTGTCAATTGGAGTGTCTTTTTTACACACTTCGCCATTAATTGAGGAGTGAAGGCGATTGACAAGAAGTAGTACTCTTCCAAACTGATCTTTTCTAGGATCCCAAACTTCATGCCACATCAAAGGCTTCCCATTTTTCCTCTGAGCTATGATGACAGTCGCTGCAAGTTTGCTCTGAATGCATTCTATTACTCCGCAGTAAGAATAAGATTCTTTAAAGCACCTTTCTTCTTGCCTGGCTATCCACGAATCTGATGAAAACCTGGATGACATATTATCGTTTGCTTCCGAACTTTTCGCCGACTGAAAAATCTGACTGAAGAACATAGTATCGTAATTGTTAAATATTCACCTAGCACTTACGTACTTAAAACATACCGAAAAACGTATTCTACACGATACGGGTCAAGTTAACCTGTCTCATTTCTGACCAAATCACTCATTTATTAGGATGTGTTACCAATGGTTACCACAATACCGCAATAACTGCACATAACATAATCAAAGTTTGTTGCATTCGTGCATGGTTTTCGCCACAGAACACCTAGTTTTCGCCAACGAAAACGATCTTGGGCAGGGGATGAGGGTGTCTGTAAAATCCTATTGGGCGCAAACCAAGATGGCGAACCGTAGGATTGACCAATGAAAGAGATTATTGAGATTATCGCAATATCGAGCGGGTTCTTCGATTGTACTTTCGAAAGTATTTTTACCTTACGAATTCGTAACCACGATTTTCGGGAGGAAGGATACAGAGATTATGCACCAAATTTATTTCATTAATTTATTGATGAAAACAGAACATCAAAAGAGCAAAAAGAATTTTTAAAAGCAACATAAACGTACAATGTTTATCCTAAAGGAATAACAAGTGTGAAAAATAGCGACATGACGGGGACGAACCCAGGTCTCCCACTTTCCGAGCAGGTATTCTAACCACTGAACTACCATGCCGCGTCTCTTCCACACTGTTAAGGGAATGCTTTGTGCAAATCCTCATGATTTCCTTGGGGGGTAAACCTAATAATACCTGCTTTGTGAATTGGCTGCCTCAGTGAGGACCTTGGGTGGCAGTTTGTGCCACTAAGTGGAGGCTGTTCGCCTTGCTCACAAAGCAGTTCTCTTAACAGGACTTTATCCTGCAAAGTATTAAAACCTTTCCTTAATCCTTGTACAACGTTGAATCGTTAAAATGAAAGCATTCGCTTCCAACAAGGAAGAAATGAAAGCATCCCTATGGACATTATGATTAAAGACAAAGCAAAACAGAGCAGAAATATAGAAAACAATCTGCATACACGATATTATTAGAAGGGACATAAATATATAATACTGATCCATTAAGATGACAAAATTCCCTTCCATGAAACTAGGAACAATGAAAAAGCAAATCAATGCCACTACTAAAACTTAACTTTAACAAAAAAAATTATCAATGGGCCTCTCTTACACCTAACCTCTGAGTCATTGATATAAAAAATTACTCAAATTAAGTCAACTTACAACTAATATATTAATTAATACAAATCTAAAAGTCCTAACATTATATAATGCAAAACCTAAATTAATACAAACCTTAAAAGAATAAAATAAAAAGAATAAAGAACACAAAGTAAGAGATATATATAAAAAAAGATTTGTGTGGTGGGAAAAAACTCCTCAACTGAAGGTTTATGGAGTAAAACCCACGATGCGGGAAAATACCCAAACAAGAAGGGGAGCGAAAAAAATCGCAAAAACAAAGAGATAAAAAGCTTAAATAAGGTGAACTGATCATTCAGGCAGCTCAAAGTATATGTTCTTCTGGCATTGACAGCTGAAAACTGAAAAGAGAGGAAAGAAAAGGGAAAGTATACGATTCAATTGATCTAACATGTAAGATAATATATCCCACATGCTTAAGTATGTATGTGATATTAGAAAGGAGGCGTAGTAATTAAAGTTAAATCAGAAGTGAAGAAGATAAGGCAGAATATTGATAAGGATAGTCTAAATTTGGTTATGAGTAGAGAATCTAGGATTGAGGGGAATGAGATGTAGTATTCATGGAAGAAAAGAACAGCAAGTTTTGATAATGAGTTATGGTAAATTGTTATATCTTTTTATTCCTAGAATAATGAAGGAATTCGACAATTCTTGCTCATAATCGTTTTCCTGAATGGGATTTAAATATAGTTGTTGTGCATTGTTCCTGATATGTCAAGATTATCGTGTGCTTAACGTGGATGTTGCAATGAAGGAATGCACTGGTTTTCAGTATTGAAGAGATGTTTGGATATTAAGCATTTGAAAGAGGATGGTGATATCTCCGTTAGGTTATTATGTGGAATTGTAATCCACAATCTGGCACCATGAATGAGGAAGGATTTGCTGCCTATATCGATTCTGTGACATTGTATCATTAGTTTGTTGTTGGAGCATGTTGCTAGATTGTGCGAAGAGTTTAAAGCGTGGAAATAGGATGACAGGTAGAAAGGAGAATTACCCCTTAAGATTTTGTGGACGAGAGTGAGGGTGTGAAGCTTATGCCTCACCTCGAGCCACAGCCATGATAGTAACTGCAATAAGGGAGTGATATGATCAGACATTTTTGAATTAAAGATGAATTTAACTGCTTGATTATGTACACAGTCTAACTTAATCGCTGCGGTTTTTGGAAGTTTGTTGATTATTACGTCACCGTAATCTAAGAGAGGATGTATAAGCATTTGAACTAAGATCTTTTTGAGCTTAAATGGAATGATATTTTTCATTCTTCTGAGAGCAAGAAGGGTGGAGTAGACTTTTCTAGTGACTTTGGTGACCTGCAGCATCCAAAAGGGGATTGGTCAATTTGAATGCCAAGGTTCTTAACACAGCTGGAATATTGAAGTTCTGATTTATTTACTGTTATTCTTGGCATCATAGCCAGATTCATGTTGTTGAGCATTTTTGGGTATCCGAAAATAATGGCTTGAGACTTTGTGGGATTCATTTCTAGTGATAATGATTTTAGCCAAGAGCTGAGGTGGCTAATGTCTAAGTTTCACTGATTAATGGCAAGAGAAATGTTTTTAGGTTCAGCTGGTTAAAAGGGCTGTGGTTGTACTATGGTGTTGTCTATAGCTAGACTGATAACAATCGAAGAGATCATCCGTGGTCATATATTTAGTTAGTTGTTGATGAAAAAGACGCTCGAGGGCCTTTGAAAGAGACCGAAGGATACTAATTGGGCGAAGCTCACTCATTGAATTTGCATTTTTGGGATGGGGTGGATGACTGCAGATTTCCACTGAGTGGGGAAGACACCTTGAATGAGAGATGAATTAAAGATGTGTTATGTAAGAGAGTATTACAGAGAGAGAATTTTGTGGATGATGGCTATTAGAATCATATCTATACCTGTTGCCTTCAACTTGATAGATAGAAGGGCTCTATTGATTTCACTACAGGTTACCGGATTAAATTTGAATGTTGAATAAGTGGAAGGTTCCTGATAGGAAAGACGTGATAACAAATCTCTGTTCAGTTCTTTGTCAATTCCGCCGAAGTAGTTAACGAAATATTCATTCAGATCATCGGGGTTGAAATTATCAGTGATAGAGTTTGTTTTTGATTTCCCGATTCATAGTTTTGATAAGTTGTTCCATACATCTTTGCTCTTATGTCGAGAGAGGTTGTTTTTACGAATTTCGTTTTTAACCTTGTTACGGAGAATTCTGTACGTTTCAAAATCTGCTGTTGATTTACTTTTCTTATAGAAGGCATATGCTGTGTCTCATCTATTTATTTTATTTGAAATTTTTTTATGCTCTGGTAAGTTCCCATAGAGCAACACAAAAAACAAGTAATGAAATAGTACAAAAATGTATGGAGAAACAAAAATAAAATCACATCAGAAATAAAAAATATACAGAAAATAAAAAGAACAAAAGAATGTGCTGCAGAAATACAAAAATCTGAGGAAAATCTCTCTTTCTCTTCAGTCATTCTGTCCTTGGACAGGTTTCAACANTCCTTCCTTCTTTGATGATTGCCAGCATTCCATACTTCCTCCTTCCTCTTTTCCCTTCTATTATCACTTTCTGTACTCCGTTCTTCCTTGAAATGTGACCTATCCATTATACCTTTCTTTTTTTAATTTCTTTCCGAATATTTCTTTCTTCCCCAATTCTCCTTAGTACCTCTTCATTTCTAATTTTATCTTTCCAACTAATCTTTTCCAATCTTCACCAGAACCATATTTCAATGCTTTCTACATACTTTTGTTCTTTCTTCTGCAAAGTCTATGTTTCGGCTCCATACAGAACAATGCCCCATATGAAGCATTTCGCAAATCTTTTCCTAGTAGCAACATTGATTTTCTTTCCTGTTAGCAGTTTCTTAATTTTATTAAATGGCATTTTTCCTTGGGCAATTCTACTTTTAATTTCTGCTGTTCAGTTACCATTTTCTTCTATTAAACTTCCTAAATACTTGAAGGAACTTACTTGTGTTAGCTTTTCGTTCCTTTACCCTTGCAGAACCCGAACAGGTCTTCCTCTAAGTTATCTTCTATTTTCCTTCTCATTCTTTCTAGTATAATGTTGGTTATAACTTTTCCCACATATGGAATAAGACTTATAGTTCTGTAGTCTTTACAGTCCTGTGCACTAACTTTCTTTGGTTTCAGAACCATTATTGTTTTAAACATATTAAAACGCCCCATTAGAGTGAACTTTTTACTATACCACACAAAAACAACTTACACATGACCATGGTTTTGTGTGGTATAGTAAAAAGTTCACTCTAATGGAGTGTTTTCATATATTTAATATTAATAATACCACAAGGTTACCCCTGACTCTGTATAGTTCATTATTCTTTTAAGTAAATCTTCTGGCCACTCCCCTGTATCATAGATTTTAATAATCAGATTTGTAAGCTGGTCCATACCACTCTTCCCCAAGGACTTTAGAATTTCTGCAGGTATTTGGTCTCCTCCAACTGCCTTCCCATTCTTCATTCTTTTTATTGCCATTTCTATTTCCTCTTTCATTACTTTTGGACCTCCATTGTCTCTCTCCCCTTCCTCATAATTCCTCAATTCTATTTCTACTTTTCTTCTTCTGTCATTTGTATAGTATAGATCCTTTATATATTCCTCCCATATCCCCTATGTCCTCGCCTCTGTTCTAATCCTTCCCTGTTCATCTTACATACCTTTCTTTGCAATAGCTCTTTTTTTCTCATAGTTAGCCTTTTCACGGTATTGTACATTTCCTCTAATTTTCCTTCTTTTTCCAGCTTTTCAATTACCAGGTGTGGAAAATACAAAAATTGCTCAGCAACAAAACAAAACAACAACATAAGTAAACAGAGAATTTAGAAACCAAGACAGATAACAAGAAAAAAAAACGAGATGCAACTCGTCTAACACGAAAGACTCATTTTAAACATCAGCAGCTAAGAAATAGTTGAATAACTTATCCTTAAAGATTTGCACCGAGTTGGAATATGTAATAGAGTCAGGTAAAGAGTTCCAGAATTTAGAGCCTTCTATCTGGAAGGAATTTTAAAAAATGTTTGATCGAGGGGTAGGATATGTTAGTTGCTCGGGTTCACTTCGAGTTAATCTATTATTGTTAGAAGATAGCTGTCTTTTGCGAGTGAAAAGGGCAGAAATATAGCTGGGTTCCAAATTTTTGAACACCGAGAAAAGGAAAGATCCGAGCATGAACTTCCTTCTTCTGATTGGTGCAAGCCACGACAATTTGCAACGAAACTTAGAAACATGATCAGATTTGCAAAGATTAAAAACAAATCTAACAAAAGAATTTAGAAGCCACAGAAGTTTGAGTTCTTGTTCACTTGTTAGATCATCATATAAAAGACAACAATAATTGAAAAAATAAGTGTCGAAACAAGCATTTTTCGGGTTGATAGAGGAAGGTTAATTAGGTTACAGATTAATTTTAATAGATAAGGAGTTTTATTGGACTTGTTAGATATGTCAGATAATTGAGAATGCCAGGATATTTACAATGTTTAAAATTGTCAGAAATGTCAAGTATATATAGTAGAAACAAATGGGTTCCAGAACGGAACCCTAAGGAAATGGTTAACCAAGATGATAACTCATTATCATTCCCCATTACTGCTTGGCTCCTATCTTCAAATTATGAACGAAACCAATTCAAAACACTGCAGGAAAAATTTAGAGCTTTTAACTTTTTTTAGTAACAGCAAATGATTGACACGATCAAAGGCCTTACTATAATCAAGCAAAACCAAGACAGTACATAACTTATTATCCATAGCAGAATGAATTTCATTTGTAACCTTTAGGAGGGCAGATTGTGTACTATATCCACGGTGGAAACCAGATTGAAAGGAGTCAAACTTATTATTCTTTTTAAGAAAGTCAACAACCTGGAGATGGACTATTCTCTCCAGTGTTTTGGAAAGAGCACAAAGAAGATATATCGGCCTGAAATCAGTAAGAGAGGATGGTTTAGATACCTTTTTTATAGGTCTAATAAGTGCCCTTTTCCAGATAGATGGATATATTGAGTGGAATAAAGAGAAGTTAAAAATTTCAATGATGGAAGAGCCAATAACACCTAAAGCCTTCTGAAGAAAATCAGCTGAAATATCATCAGGACCAGGAGACTGAGACTTATAATATGAAATGTATTTTAGCATTAATTCAGGTGTTACATGTTGGAAATAAAATCTATCTTAATTAAACCCTTCTCTGGACTACAACCTTGTTGTGGTGGAAGGGCTTGCGAGTTCCTATGACCTAGAGAGCGTAACTGGCAGGAACTATGTTCCTGGTAGGGTCACCCATGCCAGAATGGTCAATAGATAGGCGCCAGACAAAAGGTAGTCCATACCTCAGTGAGGCGGTTGCAAAGGCATCTGTACCCCAGTGGGGCGGACATTATGGGTGATGGTGGTGTCACATTAAGAGAAAGGTTAAGGAAGGCAAGGGGAAACCACCTTGACTACCACATTTATCCCAAGCAATTATGATGTGCCAATGTAAGAATATTGTAAGTTGCATAAACGGGACTCAGTGTAGGAAATTCTAGCCAGAGGGGAGTTGCAGTAGTGCTAGACAAAAACGCGGGAAAAGCCGTGATAGCTACAGAGCTAATAAGCGACCAGGTCACGTCAGTAGAACTAAAGGCTGAGCCAGTAAACACGGTGATAGTTTAGGTGTACTTGTCCACTAGCGAACATAGTGATGATGAAGTAGAACTTGTTTATGAACAAATAGAAAAAGTAATGGGAAGGGTTAGAGGCAATAAATACTTAATTGTAATGAGGGACTGGAATGCAGTAGTTGGAGAAAGATGGAGAAGAAGTGGGAGGGTTCGGACTAGGGAATAGAAACCAAAGGGGACAGAAATTAGCAGACTTTTGTAAGAGGAATAACCAATTAAAGGGCAAAAATGACACCAAAATGGAACCTTGAAGCCCTTAAAAATGGGAAAACGAGAGAGTTCCAAGAGTCAGTCAGTAAGGCCTTAGAGGATAAAGGAAGGGAACTTACTATAGACAGAAAATGGGAAAAGATTAAAAACAGTATCAAGGATAGTGCGCAAGTAACTATTGAGAGGGTCAAACAAAACAAAATTAGGAAACCGTAGGTGATGGTAGAAATGATAAATAAAATGGAGGAAAGAAGGAAATGGAATAGGGTTAACACAGAACAAGGACGTATAATACATAGGGCTCTCAATAACGAACTGAGAAGGGAAACAAATAGGGCAAGGGAACAGTGGTGGAAGGGTCAATGTAACGAAATAGAAAAGCTGGACGAAAGTGGGAGGGTCGACCTAATGTATAGAAAGGTGAAACAGTTAACGGGAAATAAAACACGAAACAGAACAACCACAATAAAAGATAATAATGGTAAAGTTATACGAGATCCAGCCAGCATAAGGGAAAGGTGGAAAGAATATGTCGAGGAACTATATGGGAAGGACATGAAGCCAACAAACATAATGTTAGAAGGTGAACAAGAAGTGGAGGATGATGATGTTGGACCTGGGATATTAGATAGTGAAATTGATAGGGCCTTGCATGATACAAAAGGAAATAAAGCAACGGGTATTGACGAGATACCAGTTGAGCTATTTAAAAACCTGAGGGGAAAGGGTAAGAGAGAATTCTATAATTTATGTAGAAACGTTTATGATGGGGAGTGGCCAGAGGATTTCACTAAGACAATCCAGATTCCTTTACAGAAAAAGAATAATGCTTCTGAGTGTCGGGATTATCGTACAATCAGTTTAATATCCCACACAGCAAAGGTTATTCTAAGGGTATTGAATAGAAGAATAATCTTGAGGTACAGCCTGTATGCGTTAGGAAGGCGCTCATTCAGTAGCCTACTGTGCAGATGAGCTTAATTTAAGTCAAAAAATAGGGGAGTCAGCACTTCCTGAGCAGGAGAAAGCATTATGTATAGTGGGAATTACCCCTAAAAGGCCTCCACTTTTTCCCCCCTCTTTCGAGATGCTGAACACCTTCCTAATGCAAACAGACTATAAATATAAACAAGTCTACTAACCCATTATTCACACTAAGGAATCAATACTTTGACCCTTCCTAATAACAAATAATAACGTTATATCTAGAAACTTCAAACAAAATTACAAGGGCTATTAATTTATGAGGTAACAGACTGGTCACATAAGTGCTGCCTCTAATAAACTTTCTTCTGGCATTTTCTTACTGGGAAAACTGGCTTGAATACTTCATCATCAATGTCTCATTCTGTTATGCTAGTATTCACTCCTTTCTATCTTATGGATTAATTTTTTGGGGTAACTCTACTCAAGTATGTACGAAATTTTCCTTGCAGAGGCAAGCTGTCAAGGCCACGAGTTGAGTACCATCCATGCTGCAAACCTTACTCTGCTTTTGCCCAGAATCTTGACTGCACCTGAAATATACATTATGAACTGTGGCCTTTTCATCAAGAAATACGTTGACCATTGTATCATATCTATAACACTAACAGGAAGGAAGATAACAACCTCTTAGATGAAAATCAAGTACTCGAAAAGGTCCTCACCACTCTGCCTCATTAATCTTTAATAAACTGCCAGTAAATATTGAGTCAATCACCTCTACAAAACTTTTCAGAAAAAAATTTAAAAGAATTCCCTTTAAAGAAATCCTACTACTACATGGTGGAATATTTAACTGATTGTTATACTGATTTAAAGTATTTGATGTTATTTATACTGTACTGATTAATAATAATTATGAGGTCATGTTTTTATTCGTAATTATTGTTAAAACTAAGCAATGCATTAAGTATACTATGCATCATATACTCTGTCAACAGTGCATAAAGAAATACCATTATTACTAAAATATTCGTTTCTACCGATTTACAGTAAAAGGAAGCCTTTCATCATAATATCTTTCATCACTGGTTAAAAACAATCATATAAACCCAATATCCCGACATAACTATAATCCAATAGAATATACTTACACCAGTATATAAATGTGTTACTTATGCATAAAAACTTTTCATGTTTTTTTGTCAACAACATTTCTTTCTGAGGATCTTCAAAATGGTAGATAAAATATTAGCCACTGAATAATTAGGGTGAGATAGATACAAATTATTAACCGGGTCACTAAAGATTTTGTAGCTTACTCCATGATAAAACATGGAAATCTAAAAGGGAAGAATCAATATAACAGAACTCTTTTTAAGACCCAAGTTTCTACTTTAATTAGCCAGTGTTGAGCAATATGTACTTTCATGAATTAAAGGTTATATCGATTAAAATGTTATATCGATTCTAATATGTGTTAAAATATCGACTAAGTTTTGGACAATGTTGACATGTCACCAATTCAGAGCAGAAGTTATCATTACTAATGAAATTTATTGGAGGCAAAATTCAAATTTGACCAGGTATCTAATAAAAATTTATCAATAAAAAACTACAAAGATTTCATCAAAAATCTATTCACAAACTCTTTAAACTTACATGAATTATTCAATGCAATTGAGATGCATCCTCGTAAAAATGAACATAAGCAGAAACACACAGATGCAAAAATAATTATTACAACTTGAAAGGCACATAACTGGAAGATTGATAGCTTGAAAAGAAAAACTTTAAATGAACAATTCTTCAGCCAAAATTTTAAAAACAAACACTAGGTCATATTTTGACAAAAATAACACTAAGTTGTAAAACTCATTATCAGATGATTGAAAATAGTAAAGTTGTTGAAAAATGGTAAATTCTGACATGAAACTTAGCTGTAAGTTACATCGGTGAATTCTTTTAACTTTATAATCCTGTCTTCGGATATAATTATATTTGGGAAATGAGTCTTACAAGCAAAAAGTATCCTGTTTAATGAAAAGGTGATCACCTCTTTCATCACAATTCTCAAACGTACATTCTCATTTAATGTGTTATAGCCATGAAAGACAGCATTTGAACTATGGCGTATGGACTCATCCAGAGATATTTTCAACTTTATTAAAATATCTATTAATCCTATTACGTCAGTTTGGATTACTCCGTATTTATCTTCGGCAGGGGAGAAATGAACCAAGGATGCTAATCCTTGAACAGCCCAAGTTACGGGTTGCCACTGCTGTTCAACGAGCACTTTCATGTCAATGCCCTCATGCTTCATAAAAAGCCACTTCACAAATCTGGAACTCCAAAACAAAACCAGAAGTATTCTCACCCCACGCCTAACACTTTCTTCGACGGTTTTCTTGATAGATATTCTTTTATACCTCACTTCAACATTACCAGTCAAATTTCGAACAATTACAGGAGGCACATACGATGGCTCTTCTGGTTCCGGCACTGGAATGCTTGGAAGAAGTTCTTGAGGAATCGAAAAATTGTTGTTCTCCTCTTGTTTCATACTACTTTCGAGCTGGTCGGTGAATTTGCTCATTAGTTCTACGCACACAAGATATATTGCTCTCCAGTTTCTAGGATTTCCTCCACTGGAACTCACACTGAAAATCTTTCTCCTTCTATCTGGTTCACACTCTGTTAAAAATGCGAAGTCATAGAATGCTAGATATTTGATTATGGGAAACCCAGGACAGGACAAAGCATCAACCAGTATGTATCTGTTTGTATCCCAAAGAGATGGCTGAATATCAAACTTGGCGTGTTCTGTCAAGAAAATCCATATCAGAGAATCTATCGTGCGCATCGTCAAAACAAAAATGGATCCAATTACATATGAGGCTATAAGAATGTTGAGATAAGGATTACTTCCAACAGAATCGACCGATTTCATAAAAATACATTTACTACCAAACTTTTCACTCTCCACACATGTGACATGACCACCATCCAAGAGGCATTCTATTGGTTTACAGAGCCATGCATAAAGAGGAATAAATATAATAGTTCCCAACTTCAAATTGAAGGGTAATGCAAACAATTCTCTTTTGAACACTTTTTTGATTAGAGTAAACTTGGACAAACGTAAAGTTGGGAATTGTAAGGCTTTTCGGGCCTTAACTGTTTCAGTTAAAAAATAATACAAACCAGTTAAACAACCATTAATCATTATAAACGTGCTTCCGGCATTCCAGCAATACTGACCCGATGAAAATCCACATTCAACAATTTCTGATTCAAACTGACTACTATGAATTGTCAGGTACAGACATGAAATACAAAAGCCGATAGCAACGTGTAAAAAACCGATGATCAAAATAAATCTTCTAGTTAAGAGACATTTTATGAAATCATAATAAGTTTTGACATAATTTATACCCAGTACAAACTCTCTGGATGACAGAATGAACAGAAGCGATATAAACGTTACAAACATGCTTATCACTATGAAAGCTTGAAATGACGTCCACAGTTCAGATATCGCAGAAATAACATAGAATGGATCAAATAACGTAAACTTGACTACACACAGATACAGCACCAAATAACCAAAATGTATTAAATTGCTCACGAGAGCGGCAACTAGCACTCGCAGAGCCACAAATTTAGGTCCAAACACAATGTTCTCCAGCAATGCCTGCCGCAACTTATAAAATACATACAGTCCATTTTCTTGTTTAATCAACTCCTTCGCCATTATTCCACGAGGGTGATCCAAAATTCTTCTCCTTATTTACATCGAGAATTCACACAAATCTCACCAACGGTCAATGCTTTAACCGAACCATGCCGCTCAAAATTTAACAAGCGATTTACAAATAGATGTCTCTCAAAACCATTGCTATCTTGCTTTCGTTGCTTTGCTGGCTTTGCTCGCTCACACCGCTCACACCCCAGCTCTGCTCGAGCCGCTTACGCTGTGATCGCGGTTTATTTCAAACGGAAAGCCGATAGTGCTCACTAAATTAATTTTTTTTGTAAAACATTTTCTTCGGAGAAGACGCATATTTCGCTCGAGAGCAATTTTGTTTATCTACCGCAAAAATTACAATGCCATTGATGATTCAAGCGACTTATTATTGGGTGTTAATCGTAGAAATCACGTTTGATCAAGTCTTCACAATCAGGTTGTTAACGCTGGTGTGTATACCTATACTATTGTATAGAATATATAATAAGAAATAATAATGTGATACTGATAAATAGATAATTATGTAGAATATATGGAAATATGTATCATTATATATAATTTCATAATTATTTTGTATTTATTCACTTTTAGTGTATTATCTGAATCATCATCATCATCCTTTCCCCTTTCATCCTGACTCTGTCAGGGTAGGGAGTTTGTGGACCAGTGACTGCCATCTCATTCTATTCCTCATCTCGTTCTTAATCTTGTCTCACCTTGTTTTTCTTAGACTGCTCCTTAAGAATTTCATTTCCATTGCTTGGATTCTACTCTCTTCTTGGCCTGTCATTGTCCACATACTGGAAGCATATGTCAGGATAGGCACCGCAGATATGTACTAAACATTAGCATTTTGCATTTGATTGGGACTTCTTTTCTCCTAAGCATGCCTCGTACACTTTGATAAAATTCATTGGCATCTCCTAATCTGTGTCCAATCTCTGTGTTGATTCTCCAATCCTTTGACAACTCACTTCCCAAGTATCTGAAATTCCTTACAACCTCCAGCTGCTACCCATTCAATTCAATTTTTCCCTTTCTTCTCTCAGGATCTCTTGCCACCACCAATACCTTACTCTTTTCTATATTTATCTTCATTCCATATTTTTCAATTGTTTCATTCCAGATATTGATTTTTGTCTGCAGCTCCCCAACATCATTTCTCCAAACTACCAAATCGTCAGCAAACAAAGCAGAGTTCAAATCACCTTCTACTTTCTCCTTAATGTCTCTAATAACCTCATCCATTACCAATATAAATAAGAACGGAGAGAGAATGCTACCCTGCCTCAAGCCTGATTTGATAGGAAACCAATCGGATCTTCCCACCTTGTACTCACTCCATACAGTCTTAAATACATATCTACAGTTACTTCATCAACTCCTGCAGCTTTTCCAGCCCTCGGGTGCTATGCCCTATCTTTCCGATACGCATGGAATTGGGTTTTGATCGGAATTTTCGGCCATCCTGGCAGTTATTCCGACTGGAATCTCATTTGGTATGCTCTAACTCAGAATTCCGATTATGGAACGGAATTGAATTCCGTTTGTACCGGAATTGTTCTCACCTACAAAAAGTAGGTGGAATCTAGCATGTAAACAACAAACATGGCGGACCGACTGTCTGCTACGATAAAGATTTGGAAGAGGAGAACGAAATGATGAGCCGTAGCACCCTTAGGGATTCTACAAATCCATTTGCTATGACAGCAGAGTACATTCGCGAGTAATTTAGGTTACCCCAGGAAAGAGTAGCGTATTTAACGTAAGCCTTAACACCCCAGCTGGGGCAGCTGGCAAGAAGAACTGGAATTCCAGTTCATTTACTGGTATTATACATTAAATATTGATTTTATTGGGACGTAAGCAAACGGGATATGCAATGCATGTAGACAATAATATATTTATGTAATTTACGTATGATTCCTAATCCTGCAGATTCTCTGTGCCCTTAAAATCTTTGCAAGTGGAAGCTACGAGGCTAAAGTTGGGCAAGATTATTTATATTACTAATGCTAGAATGTCCTAATCGTTAGTGTCATCGGTTCCTTAAGTAAAAGTGAAATACTCTATGTTCTATGAGTCGTATTTGGAACTCAACTTTTATCGTGAAATGCTGGGATTGGATTGTTTGATTTTTTTTTAAGGTCTACCTAAGCATTTAGAAATAGGTAACTATATTCTTCTATGATTTATAAGTAAGGAGGCGGAACGAACTCTATGACTAATCAAACTAAGGTAGCATTTTCATCATGAAGAAAAACGCAATTAGTGTTACTATGATCTACCAATTCGTTTCGAAGTCGTAATAAGTGCATTTTCCTTTACAAATAATAGCATAGCATTGCTCAGCGGAGTCAAGGCTGAGGTAGTGGATTATAGAAGAGGACACAGAATTTTATACAATTTTATATTTGTAATTACAACAATATTAATATCTAAATGACATTTAAATAAAAGTTATAAAAGTCTCATTTCCCCCTACCATACGCGACATTTTGTATAAGTTTATAAAGTATAGCTCTAAGGTAAACACAACTAATTACGTTCTGTTCACAAAAAATTATATCTTAAATACTTTCTATTAGTTCCTTACAACATCATGATCAAAAAGCAAAGCAAGGAAACCCAAAAGAGGATTTGTAATTCACACTATGCCATATGCTTCGCATATCTACAATACACATTCATCATCTTCGGAGGCTTTCAGTCATTACTATATTTAATCAGTAGTCAACGATAAGCGTAAAACGAATACATTCTATTCCGTAAACGATGGCCTAATTCTTAATCACGTAAAAAATGACAAATCAACGTATACAATTTCTATAGAAGGACTCAACGATTTCATTAGTTTACGGAGAGGTGACCCATGCACTAAATAGAAATTTATTTAAATACTTTTTCCATGACATGACATTATTTTCCACTGAACTCACTCTTCAAAATTCATAATAGATGTAAACACCCACCTAGCAGACTGCAATTACTCGCCAATGCGCATGCGCTTTGATGAGAATGTAGTAAAGCAAGTCAGTAGAATACGTAAACCTTGCAACACCGTTACGAAGAAGCTTACTCGCAACGATCGTAAGCGAAAGGAGATCGGGCATACCCATTGTCACGGAATTCTAATTCCGGTCGTTACGGAGAGGCTTCTTCAGAATTCTGGGACTACTCATTCCGTTCGTTACGAAAAGATAGGGCATAGCACCCCTCATCTTCCTTACAGCTCTATCAACTTCTGCCAATAACAGATCTTCTCCAGCCCCTCCTCTCACTTCTTCTTCCATTTCCTCTTCTTCACTTACCTCCAAATCTTTTGGATTTAAAAGTTCACCAAAATATTCTCCCTATCTTTGCATTATCTGCTTGATATCAGTCAGTATATCTCCATTTTTCCCTTTGATAAAACCGTTGTCTACTTTCTTCCTCCTTTTGTTATTCACCATTCTGTATATTATTTTCTTGTCCCCTTTACCATCTTCCTCCAAGAGTTTTGTAAACTCCTCCCAGCTTTTCTACCTCTATAACTTTATTACACTCCTGTTTCTTAGTATCGTAAAGTATCTTAGCTTCTAGTCCTCTTCCTTTCATCCATGCCTCTTTCTTTTCTCTTACAGCCTCTCTTGTCCTATCATTCCACCAGTGTTTCTTTTACTTTCTTCTTACCTGATATCCTACCACACACCTCTTCTGCAGTTCTAAGACAATGCTCAAAATCCAACAAAACACTTCATTGCAACTCTGGTTAATTTGATATGTTTTGTAATGTGAGTTTGCTCATAAAGGTCACTGTCAAGCGACTTTATATCTAAAGTTCTTCCCTGAGAAGAGACAGATGGGGAATATCCCACTCAGTGCTAAAATTGGCTCCTGCATTTACATTTAGTAAGAGGTAGTTTCTATTCAAAATATAAGGTACATGATTAAAGAAACGGAATTTGTAAAACCGTTATGGTTATAAAGGGGTACGACAAACGCAATTGTTGAATTCGAGTTCATGAACTTTCCCGTAAAAAACACTTTAGGAAGATGCTCTCTGACAGGTATCTCACTGTATGGTCGTATTTTCTCTATTTATGCAGTATGTCCCCATTTGTTTTATTCGTCCTGTACACGGAAGAATGAGCTGCATAACATTTGCCGATATTTCGAGGACCGCCTCTGCTTTCTTCTTCCGAAGAAGGCTTTCAAAGCCTCAGAAAAGACCATTTCTTCTTAATTCCTTTCTTCCATTATGATGGTCGTGTGTGAGGAGAGGAAGAAGGGAAGCGGTGGAGGGGCGACTTACCCCAGCGCTGAAGCTCTTTCGATCTATTTGCTGCGGAGTGTGCTGGACATGTTGCTCAAATTACACCATTATGGAAATTGTGTGAAACTTACGTGCTTGGAAAGTGCCTGAATTCGAAGATAAAGGATTAAGCTAAAATTATGTCCATGGAGATTTTTGTATCACATCTTATTGCTGAGTACCACTACAACAAAAGGGATAGATTTTTATGAATATTCTCTAATATACTTCTCCATTATGGGATTGAATTCAGGATTACAATTCCTAACTGCAACTGAAACATCCATTGACATTTGCAAAACCTTGATGATCAGTGTGTGGGGTAAAATAATTAATGAATTATACAGTAGCAGTTCAATGTTTAAATCCAAAATCAATACAATATGGATAAAGTAGCCAAGTATGATTCTGAGAACACTGAAATTGAAACCCTATCCAATACTTTTTTGGTAAGTCTTTGAGTGAAGAAATGAAAATAGAGAACAGGAAGGCATCATTTATTCAAGTATTACAAGGTAGATTCTTTTTCAGTCTATTAGCATTAAAATTTATAGTAGGCAACAAAACCTGGAAAAAAATGGAATCCATGCCAATGCCATTTCTTCATTCAAATTCTAATCAAGTCTCTGCTGCTACTGTAACTTGATGAAAATGTCTTGATAAAGAGTTTCTACAAAAGTAGACCAAAGTATGAATCTTTTAACACCCAAGAGTATGGACCTTGTTCTCCAGATACCTGAGAAATAATTTTTGAAAATAATTCAAAACATCTTTTTTGCAGAAATTGATACTTAACATTCCTAGAGAATCATATTTTTGGGGACCCAGTTCCGTACCCTACGTCCTGTAACATTTATCACTGTTATGACAGTGCAGTTCAAAGTCCAGACAAAGTCAGTTCACCCAGCAGGCCATTGCAATATATTGAAGTAGTTCTCAAAGTCTCAAAAATATTTTTTGTTTGATTACAAAATTATCCCCCAAAAAAATTAATTTTCATGTAGAAATAAGTATTTCATTTCTGGAATTAAAAAAATGTTTACACTATTTCCTGTATAAGTTATTGCCCTTATTCAATATTTACTCATTTCTTACTTGGGAAGTAAATATTGTTAGAAGAAACTGATCTTAAAATTCCTGGTCATCTGGGACCCAGGTCTGTACTCTGTAAGAAGCTGACCATAAAAAATGAGTTCAAGAGGTCACCTTTAGCTAAACACTAAATTAAAGGTTCACCTGATGATGCTGCACAGCAATGAAACTGGTTGTATATTAAAGTTTATGTTGAATTAACCTTAGGAAGTTTATTTCATTATATCATTAAATAAAAGATCCCGGTATCATTTTCAAATTTTACAGGTGTTTGGGGACAAGGTGACCATAACTTCATATGAGCTTTGGTGCCACTGCGGCCACTCTAAAGACTACTGAAAACTGACGAACTGATTAACGGAATCTGAAAATTCAGGACTTCAATGTATTATATGAATTGCAAATAGAATTTCAATAGAAGATGGTTGATATAGTAACTTCAAATATATGCTTGAAATTGAAAGAAATTTGGTACATGAATGCTGAACTGCCTATTATGAATAATAAAAGAAATGCACTTCAAGTATAGTGATACCTTGGCTAACAAAGATAATTTGTTATAGAATCACATTTGTTAGCTGAAATCTTTGTTAGCCAACATGAGCTGTTATAAGGGTCTCACTGTCTTGAACATTAACAAACCATTTAGGTAGGTGTGTGTCCCTAACGTGATGTGGTCAGCTCATTTCTATGCCACAAAAACAGATGGAAAAGATAGTATACTGGGATGACCCGACAGCTCATGTTTGCTGATTTATGTTAGCGTGTGCATCTGTTAAAACATTAGTTAGCTGAATCCATATTTGTTAGCAAATTCTGAAAAACAGCAAATAAATCTTTGTTAGAAAAGTCACTTAGCCGAGGTATCACTGTACTACGAAACCAAAATTAGTTAAAAAAATCAGCTGAAACTTGAATTTCTGGTCAGCCTTGCATAAAGCTTCCAAAATTTATTTCACCGCATCATGGGGCAAAAGACACCCTTCCTCAGAAATCGCCACACATGAAAATAACAAGAGAGACAGGGTACCAGAAAAATCATTTAATTCAAATTGCAGAATAGCAATTCCTTTAGATAAAAAGGTAATTTCCTATGATGATGAGCAGCACTGACAGCAAATACTGTACAAGAAAAATGAATTTCACAAGTTGAGAAAACTTCCTCATGGCAAAATACACTGACATACTGAATCAGCTCTGGTATGCTTTAGTGAGATAAATTTCAACAATATTGAAGTAAAAAGGAGTTTAAATAAATTAAAAATCTGTAACAATCAAATTTATGTATATGTATATAGTGTGTATAATTGAAAATTGTGCATTCACACTTCAAAATGTTCAACAATTTCGGACAGCACCTTAAGTATCATGTGTGAGGGAGGAAGTGGAGGTGGCACAAATAATGATTAGAAAACAATTATATACTAACAACCAAACAGACTGCAGCAAGATTAAAAAAACTAAATTTTTTAACACCAGTTCACTCCTTTACAACAAAACCAATAATTTTTATATGCGATGCCAAGTACAACGGACATAACATGAACAACCTCCAATATTCCTTCCACTTTTAGAGCACACGCAAACACACTCACTTGTACACACAAGCATTATGCCAGAATATTCTCTTAAAATATATAGTTCTTTTAAAGAAAGCAACACATTTTTCGATAAAATCAAATTTACACAATAACTACTCAGATGCATGTCATTCCATTTCTTAGAATTTAATACTCTATTCATAAAAAACTCATTTCATAAAACAACTTTTGTACTGGCACACACGTATCTTCAAAAATAAAAATTCAAGACACGTGTCAATGTCTATGTGTCTACATCTATGTGGCCCCTTATGGTTGCACAAGCCCTCATGTAAATGAATTTGTGACACAATAAAAAACAATGAATTCAACAAGCACACTAGATATCAAAGTTAAACACAACTTAGTTTCTATACAAATTTACAGGATTGTACAACTATTATTTACAGTAAAAAGTTGTCTTTTGACCAACAAGGATGAATTATATTCATTTCATGATCCACACACCGAGTGCTGAATAGCACTTCACATTTCATACATACAATGGCCCAAAATTAAAAAAATCATGTTAACTTAAATCAACTAGCATACACTCATTTGTAAAAAACAGAAATCAATTTCGGTTTGCAATGTTAGTATGGTCCTTACATTTTTTACCTGTAAATAAGATGGAACCAAAAATAGAAATGAATAGGCTGATGAAAGGAAAATTCAACAAAAAACTCCTTAAAGCTGAAAATAGGTGACAATTTTTGAATGAGCGACTTTAATGAATGAAAATATGCGTACCATTGAAACCGAAAGATATCACCAAAAAAGTAACAAGGCCTATTATCCATATCGACTTCTATAGATCACTTTAGAACTATTTTAAGCCCTATTTAGGATAAATCTTTTAAATTGTGCGTTCTTTATTTTTACATATCTATCTTCTATTGCAAATGACTCTTGAAACAACTTACCCATACAGCTTTCCTAACAATTTTGCCAATGCAAATTGTAGGATTAAGCCCAGGCTAAAAAGAGGTCCTGTGGACCCCTTCCTTCAAAAGCGTATTCAAGAGCATATTTAAAAAGAAAATAGCGTATGAGTCATCAGTCATTATATATCTTGCAATGACTATCTCCCCCTCTCTCTTTCTCTCATTATCCTATTTTAGGCTGACTGGCAGTTTACACAAAAATTTCCACAAATAAATACATTGAAACTCAGTAAGGATTTATAGCAATTAGTAATAAAATAATAGATTTTGATAAATAACATTTAAACAAATATTTAAAAAGATGTGCAATTAATTTACAGTTTGCTTTATGCTGAAATATTATGCAATAGACTAAAATGAAACATTCATTGTTTATATCAACATTGTTTTAAACATGCTGAGTTCAAGAGAGATAGTTTAAGAGAAAGTAAACAAACAGCTCTGAATTACTGCTACCTAATAAGTAAGTATCATGTTATATGTTCAACAATTCAGTCAATTGCATAATTTTTTCTTTCTTAAAATTGCAAATTACAAACAAAAATAAAAATTATCCAAATTCCTGCTATGAACAGCGAGAGATTTTGCATTTAAGTGAATAAAACATGGTGTAGCAAAATTCTCATCTGACATTAAAAAAAAAAAAATGCCATAAAATTCTCTTGAATCAAAGCAAAATATCGTCTTCTTTTGAGATACAAAAATAAAGGCCATTAAACAACTAAAAATGCTTCAGCTGATCTTACTTATTTGGTAGCTCAAACCCAAGCTCTGTCTTTGGGAAAGATGGAATAATTTCTTTTGCAGATTGCCTTCTCCTAAGCCCTGCAAATATTATATTTCAATCGCAGCAAAACCTGCAGAAAAGCTCAAAATTTATAACAAGAACAAGATCTCTACAAAGAGAATTCATGAATTTTAACAAAATGCGATGATAAACATTATCATGCAGCTTTTATTCCAGAGAAAGAAAAATATATTTATGGTGACTCTACAATTATTAAATTTGTTAAATGGACTAATTGTTATCACAACTACAAACAGTATCCACTTCCTGTCCTTTTTCTGACAAAACCTCGCTGTCAAACTCCATCCATAATCTCTTATAAAAGATTCTGTTTTCTAATTTAGATTTCAAATCATAGAATTAACAAAAGAGGCGAAGAATCAATTGAGGAGCGTTAGAATTACAGAAATAAGTATTTTACAAAGTACACAAGATAAAACATGTCTGCTACAAGGGGGAAATAGGGTTCAGAGAGGAAGACAACTATATTATATATTCTGGGGCAAATGGTGAGTACAATTTACCATGATCACATTTCAAAAGGCAGATGACCCCAAACTGTCCAGGTACGTCATAACATTTACATTATAAAAATCACCATGGACTATATTTTACCGACATTTATAGAGGACAAATGGTGTCATGAATTCTTGAGTAACACAACACTTATGTTACCCATTAGTAGGTGCAAGAGTAGAATCTGCCGTAAAAGGCAGAAAGCGATGGACTAGGTCGACTCATCCCTCCCAAGTGAGATGAAAGAGAGAGCGCAAGGGAGTGGCAGTCAAAAGTCCATTTGCCACCAATCCGCAGAATAAAATTAGAGAGATGACAAAGGGAGAGAAAAATTATCACTCAATGGAAGCCTTAAGGTCTTCTCTGTCAAAAGGGGGATGAGAATCTGTTTAAACCACCACCTAAAATCCTTCCTAAACTCGCAGTCCCAGATATCACTTTTGAGAGGAAGGAGGCTAAGTTTCTGTTTTAACCTGCAAAAAGAAAATAAATTGCCATTAACAAATGCTAACAAAATTGACAAATCTGACAAAATCCAAAATATTAGCATTTGACAATGCAAGGTTACACAGAACTCTTTAATTATACTATCCACAAAATATTTTAAACTGACACAACTATGGTTATGATGTATAGCATTATCATGAGACCTGATGATGATGCTATGCGACTAAATCATGGTTATATCTGTTTAAAATATTTTGTGGATATCAAAAAGTATTCTAAGTTTTAACAACAATTATACCTCTGTGAATTTCGAGATAATTCTTAGAACTGCATTTACCCTAGAATGATGAAAATATAGGGAATCAAATGAAAGCCTTTTTATTTCCTGCAGAAATTCTCAAAACAATGAAAGCAACTCAAAATAAGAATTGATAAGAAAAATGTTATCTCAGTCATAAAGATTTCCATAACATACAACTAAGTTTGAATCAAATTCTTGTGAATATATGGGTCAGTTATTTTATAATTGAGGATTAGTTAAGAAGTTCATAAAGTAAATAATTATTTTAATAATGTAGTAAATAATAACTTCATCTGCATTCTAAACAGGAAGATAAATCATAGAGATTTGTTAAATATTATACTTCACAAGATATTTAAATCCTTTGTTTGAGTGCAAAAATGTTCATTTCAATTTCAGGCCATTCATGAGTCACAAGATGTGAAACTTCAAAGCTATCATTCAATGAAATGCCTGCAGGGAGTCTAAACGAAATGTAGCACACTGATTTCAGACTTGAGTATCAGAAGTAATAATTATCTTGTAAAAAAAGTAGAATGTTTGTATGTTTGCCTAAAACTTAAGAACCAGATGTCGCACAACTTTCAAACTTTTAAGATTGTTAAATTTCTTCCCCGAAGAGATAATAGGCTACATTTTATTCACCTAAGTGTTGCTATTTTGACTCCAGAGATTAAAAACTGCCTCCATAAGAAATGCATATAAAGCTCACTTTTATCACTTGCAGGGTTTATTTAATTCCGAAAATTTAATTAGAAATAATAGCCATATAAAATCCAGTTAAGCGCCAAAAGAAGGGAAATTAGATAAAAAATTTTAATTTGGCTGTGGAACATTGGTTTTGATTTGAAATTGCAAGAATTTTGATAAAATGCACAAAACATGATAAATAAATGATAAGAATTAACGATAAACTATGTGAAGAGGAAGAAATTTTACGAGATTTTAGAATTTGCAGTTTCGAGTGATTTGCAAAGACACACAAATGACCATTTAGGAGTGTTTTATTATTCAGCTCATTTTAGTTAATCGGATTTCAAAATGATGAAGTTTCTAAATATTCTTTTTGTTGAGAAAATCTACATCTATGTATCTACTTTGCGAGCTTTCAGTGAATGGTGACTCTGTTTTGTTTATTGTCACATTTCATAGAAGAATGTAGAGTAAATAATAATGAAATTTCAGGTGTCATTTGCTACATTGGCTATCTATTTTATTTCCTCAGAGTCAAGTGAGTCAAAAGTAGTTTAGGAATTTTACTTCCCATTGTAACATTGTAATAGTTCAACTATTCCGAGTGTGGGTATGAATTATATGAATGTGGATGGATTATATGAATGGTTGCCTAAAATTAGAGAACCAGTAATTGCTAAGCTTGCAAAATTGCACATTATTAAAAATCAGTCTGTTAGTTGTATCTTGTTTCAGTTCCATTTTTTTCTATTGATTTTTAAACTGATAATTCATTAATTTAATATAAATTGGGTTATTAAAATTAAAAAGAAAATGTCAAATTATTGTTCTCAATTTTGGGATTTAAATACGATTGCTAGATGATTTATATAAAGAAATTGTTCCCTTTTTTGTTTGAACTATTACCCAATTTTCTC
>KZ308649.1:398285-485380 GCA_000376725.2 Ladona fulva
AATTATATGTTATCAATTATAATATAATTTATATGTTATCAATAAATATGCTTCATTCATTAAGTATTTGTTTCCCAAACCAACATAATTTAAGTAATAAATTTAAATGATTGCAGATATTGTAGGTTTAGAGCAGTATTAGAAATTGTATCAGAATCATTAAAAATTTTTGTTTTGTTCCATCACGATTGATCTTCCAATTCCTAAACACAAATCTGATTTCAATATTTAATTATGATTATAGACTCTGGGTTTTCTAAAAATGCATATTCTCAAGTAATGAGAGAGAACTATACAGGCAGTGGTGGCGGAGTGGTTAGCGTGCTGGCGCTCCAACACCAAGGTCCCGGGTTCGAGTCCCGGCTAATAAGATTTTTCCGGTTAGGGAATGGTTGTTTGTGTTCGTGATATATATTAAAATGGATGTGATTGGGGACCTCCTGTTTCCATTATAGAAATAATAATAATAATAAATTTTCATATAATACAGAGATAACATTTTAATATCTCTTTTGAGTTTCATAACCCAACAATACTTTCAAACAAGTCAAGTGAACCAACCTTATGAGAATTTTATCTTCCAACTGGCAAGAATCTGTCTCGTACTTTAACAACGGTGATATTTAAACAAACACTAAACTATAAGATGCAAAATGGTCTTAGTGATGATTCTATTTTTAACTGTCTCATGTATTATCACTGGGATTTTTTCATTGAAATCTTGCATTCAGGGTGGACTTATACATAAGTATATGCAGGCCTCAGTGGTGCATTGGTCAGACATTAGCCTAGTAACGCTGTGGTCCCAGGTATGGATTGTGGTTAGGGCATGGTTAATTTTGTTCATATGAAAAGGGTTAACTTTAAGAGTGGTTTCATATGACTGAAATTGACCTAATTAAGTCATTATTATTGTTAAGTATTTCTTATAAGAGTCAATTTAGAGAAGAATGAAACATAAGTGCACCATTGCTAGTAAGACTTCTGCTACGATTAGAAGATAAACTTACTATTGTATGGCTATTCCTGATTTTAAAAAAATCTCACCTTGGCAGGCTGATTTTAACAGATTTTTAGATTATAATTCTGCATGAAAAAAGTGTCTTATGGGCCGCAAAAGACGATATATCACAGCACTGAGGAACTTACCATCACTCTAGCCTGTCCTCCAGGCAGTGGTGTAATATGCACATCCTTGCCTCATTAAAAATTACGATTCACTAATCTTCATACACTACAGCCGATCATGACGAAAATGATCTTCAGTCGCTGGATCAGTAATTGAGTTCATGTCTGGGTCAGTGAGGATTTGAAGGCCATCTAAGTCAATTGGCCCTAGACCTTGGCGAAAGGCATCCTCATCATCTAACGAGTAATGAGGAAATTCATCCTCTCCTATGATTCCCGATGTCTCACTACCAACATCCCCACCGATCACATTGGGAGAGTCAAATGCACCTGCTCCTGCAGCCGCTAAGACTCTATTGAGGTCCTTGGTTAACTCTGTCCTTGCTGAGATATCGTCACCAGCACCTGATGAGAAGTCTGCAAATGAGTGCAAGAGTGAGTTAGTGAGTTGGCTACAGAAAAAGAACTGAAATCGAATTATTATGCACTGACCAAAAATTCTATACAACAGAAATGCATTTCTAATTATACACTTGTAATTATTCAAATATGAGCAAGACAACCTTTACTTTTAATGTTGCCATCGACTACAGAATAACAGATGCACATGTCTGCTGAAATACCCACCAAATGTAATATTTATGCACCACCATAATAAACCAATAAAAGAAAAAAAATTCTAGAAACAATGAAAAATACCTCAGTTCAGTGAAGAATCTCGGAAACTAAACATTTTTTCCCAATTAAAATTATACATATAAAAAGCAAAATGTCTGTCTGTCCCCTATCTATCTCAGGAATGGCTTGACGTAGAGATGTCAAACAAACTGCATTATATAGAGATTTGATATTCTCCAGGTGGATAGTTTGTGTGAATTTTTCTCGCGTTAACACCCAGGTAAGTTCAGGATATTTTGCTAACGTTTCAATGGCTAACTCTGCCATCTTCTTCAGGGCTGCTGAACAAAACAGAACAGTAGTCATGAAGAAGATGGCAGAGTTGGCCATTGAAACGTTGCCGAAATATCCTGAACTTACCTGGGTGTTAACCTGAGAAAAATTCACACAAACTGCATTATGTTTCTACGAGGTTGAAAACTCATGAAAACTATCTCCTCTGTAAAGGCTCGGTTCAAACACAGAAGCCCGTATGACGTTTCATAAGAAATACAGGTAAAGTTTGTTTACGTGACTTGTAGACTACGTTTATTTTGTAAAATTAAATTAGAAATAATGGTCCTACAAATTCGAGATAAGTGTCAAAAGAAAGGAAAATTGTTATAGATTCTTATTTTAGTTGTGAAATATTGATATAGATTCGAAATTACAAGGATTTTGATCAAATAAACAGACAATTTGTAAAATTTTGTGGTGATAAACCATTTATCCCCTTGAAGTTCATGAAGATTGTTGAATTCGACCTCGTACATTATCTCATATAAATACATGGGGATATAAGTTCATATAGAGTTAACGGTAGGAACTAATGACATTTTATAAATAGTAGACAATTTTCTGAGATTGCAGCATATGCAAAGTACAATATACAAGTTGCAGGAGCTAAAAATATAGCCACGCAGAAGAATTTCTTATTCAACCCGATTTACTAAAAACATTCATACATTGGTGTGTCGTGATCAACATTGAAAAATATTATTGCAGTAAAACATTATGACGAAAAATGGGAAGATCTACAAAATAGCAATGCCAATGAGCTTTTGAAGCTGTTAGTCCTTGTAAATCCCATGAACAGCATATTGTTCGTAGAAATCAAGTATTTAATTTCTCAGAATTCTGCTAACATTGTTGGCTTAAAATCTTTCCTGATTAGTATTTTTTTTTAATTGAGGGGTATTCTGGTTGTGTTTTTAGTTATAATATACTTACAATTCAATTTACATTGAGTTCCGTCATGGTTGACGGAGTAGTTTACGGTACCTGATGCATTATGCCTTACTCATATTTTTTATCCTAAAAGAACATGCTTGGAATTTAAAAGGTGAATTGAAGATATAGATGGTAGTATTTTTAATAACTAATCTTATGCTTTAAAATCACAAAGTTTTTATGAATGAGAATCTCACGGTTATAATTGACAAAATATTCCCAACAATTATTTAGTTATCAAATTTATTAGAAATGTATCCAGGATCAAATAAGCCATCTACTGGTAATAATAATAATCATGTCTTTATTAAGGTGAATTTTAGTCTAATGAGACCACTCTTACAATTACTTACGGACCTTGGCGTTGCTTAGCTAACCACTATGCCACTGAGGCCAGCAGCATATAAATATATCGAGTTATTACAGTCTTATGACAGACTTTCTGGCTTAGGTGGACCACATACTATAACAGATATATTTTTAAATTATATAGAGTTCCATCATGCTTGACAGGGAAGGTTACTATGAAGGTCGTTCAATATGTCCTTAGAAAATCCAAGAGATGGTGCTTTTAGTATCATAAATAGTTTGTTTTTAGTAAACATCATTACTCACTAGATAGCTGTTAAAACCTCAGTTATATCCATCACATGGATTCATTTCTATTGTCGACTTAAGCTGTCTTTTGTTTATTTAGAAAAATGTGAAAAAAAACGAGTTTTGAGCAGTGACTTATATTTCCATGTATATTTAAGAGGCTTAACACCGAAAGACATCAAAGCTGAGTAGGATGAAGTTCATGGCACATCTGCTCCAGTTCATGGCACATCTGTTTGCAACTGTTTACAATTGGGTAAATGAGTTTAAACGTGGCCATACATCCACAAAAGTTAAACATCATTCAAGACATCCAGTGGAAGTGACTACCCTCAAAATGATTGACGAAATCCACAATATGCTTTTGAGTGAGCAAAAGTCCACAAAATAGTTGAGGTTACAGGCATATCGCAAAGTACAGGACTCCTGAGTATCAGCGAATTACAACACCTTTTACATTAAGTCTAACTTAAACTCAACCTCATTCCTGATTTTAAAAATCTACCTCAACTGGCATTAAGATGTTTAAAATTGATACCTGTTAAGATAATGTCCGGAATACTGGTAGGGGTGTTGGGAGTTTGAGGCGCAGTGTGATGGCCACTTTCGCCAAGGTTCCCTCCACCCCCTCCCCCTCCTCCGATGGGGTCTAATGGCTGTGGAGGAGGCTGTGACAATATAGATGGCAACTGCCTCATTCCAAACTGAAGTTGCTGCTGGTTCTGGTGTTGATGAGGATGATGATGATGATGTTGCTGGGACTGACGAGAGGGGTCCACCGAGGAAGGTGAAGACGGGGACTGCCTCCTGCTGTAATAGCCTCCGTCTGCAGTTTGACCCATGTTAGATGTGTCCTGATGTGGAATGCGTCCAATGGTATTGCCACAACTTAATCCAAGACCAATATCCAAACCAAGACAAGCTAGACCAACTCCATCCGTCATTCCCCCACCACTATCGTCAGGGCTTCCCACCACACTTATGCTAGGACTTGCCTTTAGATATGGAAAAAGTTTGAATTAAACAAAGGTCTCTACCCAATCTCTTGTTTTAGCCTTTGATCATCAAATATTTAAATTTGATACATGGATTATCTTATTGAGGAGTGATAAACAACAAAATTTTGTTTGATATTTTCACACTCTCTTAAGAAAATTATTTAACAATATTTGAGTGTTTTCCGATCGAGAATAAGCTCTCAGCGTCAATCGATAGAATAATCAGATTGCTATTAGCTTCAGTGGTTATACAAAAATAGGGATGCTCTTGCTGAGAAGTAAATCTGTTCCATTCAATCTCTATCTATAAATATTAAGGCTATAGCCAGTAACAAAATCTTTAAATCACAAGTTAAAAAAATACTTACAACCAAGCACTATTATTCTGCTGCCGAATTCTTGAGTGATAAAATGTAAATGTATCTATAAATTTAATTCCTAATGTGTGTTTTGTTAAACGTTTTCTTAATTCATATTGTTAACCTCTGTAGCAAGGACTTTATCTGCCTTTTGTTTTCTATTGCCTTGAAGATTTAACGTTGTTTTACAAATCAATGAGCATTAATTTGGACATTTGTACTAATGATGTAAGTAAAATCTATGGATAATGACATAAGAGTGTTATCTTGTATATGTGAACATATTGCACTGACTTGCCATGCCATGTTCCTTATGGCCTTAAGAAATGACTAAAAATTATTAATTTAACCTAAAATGTAATGTGACACTGTTGTATAGGTGAATAACAGAAAACTTACTTGTGAATAATTCATACTGTTACTGTGAGAACCAATGAAGTCTATGCTGGTGGAGACAGGATTGTCCAACTGAAACAGATAAAAAATATGACATCATAAGAGTAATACAAACAGTAAAAATGCCAATAAAATATACTACAAAATAAGAAGATCAATAGAGAATGTGAGAAAAAAGGGAAACTCTAAAAAGGTAAACATCCAACAATTTTAAAGTTACACAAAACTTAAATGTAATATAATATACAAAATTAACTTATTTCGAATATGTACATTCATTCAAATAAAAATGAAACTAAGTTTAAACATTCACAATATCTCGCTGCTTCATTCCATGGCATATAGACTACAATACAAACATTAATAGATTAAGCATGGCACAATAAACTTGTCATGTCACTAGTCATTTTTAAGGACATCTCTTCCTTTTGAGAAAACTTTTGCCTTCACCAGAAGAATTTCCTTACTGCGGTATATGTATATATTACAGAATTCAAAATAATGTACTCAATCAGAATGAAATGATATTTTTATCCATGCAATCTAAATAAATTTTAAGCAAATAATGAAGTACTAAAAATTGTGTGGATATCGTTTCAATGCATAAGCTTCCTTAATGAGCTACATGGTGCAAAAATCTGAAATGTCATGCACCATCTCGAGATAAATTCCCAATAAAATCGCCACCACTCTTCCCAGCATATTACTGCAGAGAAAAGAGAAAATATGATGTTAAATATAAACATGCAAAACTTAGTATGTACACTTGTGTGTATATAAATATATCCAATGACCTTATGTTCAAAACACGTATTTTAGAATAGAAGAATTTTAGAAATAGAGGCAGACTGTTTGCAGTGATTGTAGCATTGAACATATTCCAACACACAAGCCTGACACACTTTCTCCATTGAATGATGCACTCAACAGGGACAAAGATGAATAAATGAGGCAATTAAGACACAAATGAATAAAAGGAGTAAATAATTGAAGAAGACGATGATGTAGGCTTCATCACCTGGGTGGTGTTGGGCTCACTCGGAGAAGTCCAACCGCAACTTGTCTCCACTAAGCTGTGAACAAGTTGGCACCAATCCTTTTGCGGTTAGCCAGAAGGGAAGCAGCGATTTACGATAAATATTGATTTTCCCATAAGTTAGGCTTACAACATTAATAGCCAAGACACATCAACACACTGGTACAATAACACATGTTCCTTAATGACAACCTAAAAGTTATCAAATTTAATTTATATACCTAATACAAATATAGGTAAGTATCTCTTTTTTTCATTTGTATTACTTTAGAAACAAAGTATACAAAAATTGTACGCAGATGAAATGGCAATTCTGACAGTGTTTATTACAAAAACGACATCAAAATATCTAAGTGACACATAAGTAATGCTTAATATCTTAGTTATCAAGAATTAGATAAGAAATAATTGCTATTACTAAATTAATAACTAAGATTAAATACATTTCAAATGCATTGTGAACCATAAGTCCTTCCTAAGAGTTTCCTAATAAAGAACACTTACCAATACTCAAAATATGTTTAAATGGAATCAACCGTAATATTATGCAACCGTAACCGTATTTAACAGTTATATTATGCAAACAAAAACCTACTTTATCGACTAAAATATTTGATTTCAAGGACCAAAAAAAGTTTTAACATATTACTTTCAAAGAAATGCATAATAATTAATCTTTAACATATTAAGATTTGAAAAGTCACTTTAAAAACAATAGATGAACAAATGCTTTACTTTGGTTAGGCCTTAGCAATTTCTATTTATACCTTAAATATTATGTATACCTCTATAATTATTGTAGTAACGTAAAGAAAGGAATTACTAAGCTAGTTATTATTTAGTAATACTACATTATTATTGAGTATAATTTACTTATAAATACCTAATATCCTTTATAACAATCACTCCTACACGATTTCATCAGTTAAACTTTTGCCAATGATTTTTCTATTTGTTTGTGAAAATTCAAATAGATGCCCTCCAGAAATATTTATACTCTGAATTGGTCGATAAGCTGAAAGAAGCTTTCTAGTTTACATTAAAAACACCTTTAAACTAAGTGATTAAAACTTCCTTAAGGATTCCAGGAATATAAGTTTCAATTACAATAATCACAGGTATAAAAAGTAGTAGATGCAATAATCTGAAGTCTAAATCAAAATTCACCATAAGAATCTGATAACGGTTAGGGAGGAACAGAAAGGTTTCAATGCTTCCTTGATCAATGGCAAGTTAAAATCAACAATTGGAAATATTACTTTGGAAAATAAAAAGTCAACTCTTCCTCATCTTCCTTCACTTTAGACAAAGAGATTAATATATATTATAACATGGCACATGCACCAAATAAATAAATGTAATGAAATTTAAGGAGTCTTCCTTCAAATACATGCAGTTTAACCAAACAAGGAATTGGAGACAAATGCTTCAACTGAAAGGATATACTCTCATATAAACCAAGCACAGAACTAAAGCAAGGAAAATTATACCTGAATAAGTATATAACAGCTACATATGAAGAACAATTAAATGAAATACAGTTTGTAGTGAAATACATAGCATGTGTGGAAGCTTTAATCAGTTTAATAACTAATTTGGTGCAAATGAGAAATAAGAAAAACTCACTTGTTTATAACAAAATCAGTAATTACTTATAAACATGAAATTAAGATGGGATATTCTTTTAATATTCATTGGATTAAATAAATTATTTTTCAAAGTTCTCTGCGTACTTTCAATATTTGCATTTTAAACTAACAAGGAGCATTCTAAAGAAAGTGTGGTAAAACTGAAATTCATTTGAATTCGTAACTAGACTGAGTCTCTCTCAAGAGAAAATCCAGTGCAAAAACAAAACATTGGTTAATTATAAATTAAAAGCAAATGAAAATATAAATTCATGCTAAATCGATGCATCCTTTAATTTTGGTATTTATTTTTAATATGTCGATTCTCATCCCTTTCTTTTCATGTAACTAATTCAATTTTGAATGCAAAACACTGGGATGAGATATTGTAATCTAAACAATATCCAACAGCAGTATTTTCATTCAATAAATAACATACTTACCACACCCTTGAGGCATAGAAAAAAAATTACCATGAAAAGCAATGGGAAGTGAAGCTATCAGAGAATTTTTGCATTAAGCAAGAAGGTGGAATGATGATATGAATATTCTAGCACAAAAGAATCTACATTTAATGGAGTCAAAGTATATTCTAACAAAGGAGGAAGTGTAAAATGAACTTACCAATGTTTTAAATACTCTAAAAGCAAAAAGTCTAACTAATTCTACTTCACTATGAATTTACCTAGAAATACCTTCAGAGCAGAGCAAACACAATTGATAGGGAATGAGTGTTCTTGTATGCAACTTGAGCGAGTGTGTGTGAATGTGGGTGAAAGAGAGCGAATATGTAGCCACCCATAGTAAGAAATTTAACTAATAAATATTTACCTTAAAATGGAAACAGCGAGCAAGGTTTCCAATAATGAAATAATTTAAGCAAAAAAATGCTTGTACTCACCATGCTAAATTGCTCTAAATGCTGCTGAACGAGATAGTAGTTGTTCTGCTGCTCCTGACTGGCTGAAGAAGAGTTTGTGGTGATGGCTGACGTAGAAGATGAAGAAGATGGAGACGGGGAAGGAGAAGATGGCGAAGGAGATGATGCAGAGTGCCGGTGCTGGTGGGATGGCATGTTGGACATGGGAACTGACGTCTGATTCCCAGGAGATGAAGATGGAGATACTGGGCTCTGTGGGGCACTGTGGGGACTCACACGGCCTCCTGGACTTGTACTTCTGTATCCTCCCAGAGGGCTATTCTGCTAAGTTGGGAAAAACAATCACAGATGTAATTTTAGACCAAGTTTGACTGAGATAAAGTTGGATATCTACTCACTGCATTTAAAGAACTGCAATGAAAAAGTCACCATGTCACATGCAATGTAGAAAGGAAATGCTACTTGCATAATGACTCCAGCATGAGTTCAAGATCAATGAGGAGCTTCAGATATGAATTTCACATACAACTCATTTGACTGACACATCCATAGCTGCATACCTTTATTTCTCTGACTCTTCAATAGATCAGCTTTACTTATGTGCCAATGTGACACCATGACAATCTTTATGCATTAACCAATGAGACATTTTGTATAACTCAAGTATTTAACTAATCTATTGCCAATGTTTACCCATACAGCCTTGGGAGAAAACTTATTAACAGAAGAACTGGTGAATTATAACAAATAACTTAAGTGGAGTACCCACATCCATGATATATGTAGACAAGTACTTAAGAAACTCCGATTTGTCCAGAGAATTTTCGATAGGAGTGAAGAAAGTGCCCAAGAGCAATGTTACTGTATATTTGCTAGGGCACACCTTGAGTATGCGTGTAGTGCATGGGCTGACAAATGTTGCACCCAGGAATTAGAATAAGTATAGTAAATGGCAATAAGTTCTGTAAAAAATTTATGAAGTACATTCAGTCTTTGTTTAAATCTTATTTAGGAAGTCATGGTGTATGCCACACACCAAAAGGCAGCCAAGTACTTGTGTACGTGCCTTCTGTAACATTTATGTTCGAGGCAAAACAATTATAATTGATAAATAGTTGCAACAAAAGCAGTTGGCACATCTTATGTTGTTATATTTAAAGAAATGTAACATTTTTCAGCATGGTAATTTTTATTTTGACAGGAGAAGAGTTACTGCTTCTTTAAACACAAAAATTTTTTATGGTAGTTAGATCATCAATAAGAGGCTCGATGCCCCAATGCAGTTAACAGTTCCTAATTTCAAGCTCTTGAGTATCAACAGGACACATCGATAATCTGATCAGAAAGGGAAATGAGGCTGTCAGTCAATCAAGACTGTTGGTGAAATATGATTGGTCAAATGAGGCATTTGGCAACCAAGAGTCAGTCAATCAGAGTCAAATGTCAGAGTTTTTCCTTTTCATACACTTTTCATACTTTTTTTAGCATGCATGTTGTTTCCGATAATGAACACTCTCTATAATTTAAATATAAGGTACTAAAATACTGTAATTAGGATGTCAGGATGATTGATGTATCAAATAGCACAGCCTCATGAATAATATTAATTATAGTTGTCGGTTTTCATCAAATCAGCAAGTGTGAAAATGATCTTATCTGAACCACAGTAACTAATAATTAGTGGAATTGAATTAAAAGCAATAAATTCCAAAATATTTACAAAATGGAATACTTACGCCACCAATTAAAAGAAATTTGGAAACATGGTTTGGTGAAGGAATTAAGAATTCAATATCAAATGCCAATAGGAATTTAAAACACTAAATAAGAATTGAATTTAAATATGCTGAAATAAAACTATTAACTGAGTAAACAGATGAGTTTTGTGGTAGCAAATGAATCTAGAAATATTTTGAGTCACTGCATAAGCAACACATATATGAGTGAACATAGATGACATTAAGAAGTTTGATAATGAAAGCAAGCAAATACACAAGAGATGTGCATGCACTATACTAAATTCCTAGCATGCTAGCAAAAATGAACAAAGATATCACAATCAAAGATTACAATAATAGTAGACTGCAAGACATATATCAGTAAATCAAATCTATTATGATCAATGTACCATTGGATACATTTTCACTAGAAGAAACAATAATGAAATAAATACAATTCCTGAACAGGTTCTAATATTGTATCACTTACAAGTATTTATAGGTGAATGGCAGGCAAGAGATACAATACATAGCTTCATTAGGTCATTTTATAAGCACTAACAAGAATTCATAACTGATAACAGGGCTGGAAAAAGTAGTGGTAACAAAAACTCATAAAACGTTGATTTTATCATCTAATAGTTGTTTCATTGCTTTAACCTATTGCAGAGAGAATTAAAATTTTGAATTAAATACTAACACCATCCTCTAATAAAATATCCCCTAAGTACAGAACCTTTTCACCTACTCCACATTCAATAAATATGTTTTTGCTTTTAGGAAGAAAATGGAGGGGAAATACGTCCTTGCACCAAAGCTTATGAGCTCAGTCCTTAATGGCATCATTATCTATATTTCTGGACAGTAGCAACACTTAAAGATGGTGCTGATCACTACTGGTGGTACAATTTGAGTTGCTGACTCACAACAAGAAGTGTGTTACTGCTTGCAATATGTCTTCTCTCAAAGACCTGAAAGTATTTATTTCCATATCTGCAACTATGAATCTTGCATGCAACTACTAATTTTAGGCACAAAGCCTGATCAAAGCCCTGACAAGAAAATGCTTTTCTGAATTACCACTTCAAGCTAACAAATAAACACATGGTCTCATCATCAAGTAGTGTGTTAAACATGCTTGTGCTCTTCTCTCATCAAAAACCACAGAGTCGAGTCCAAGACAGTGAGCATTGACATGACTGCATGTTGTAAACTCATAAAAAAAGAAGGCAGAAAATATGGGAGGGTCAAATTCCCAAGCATTAAAATTGGACCACTTCATTGTGTTAATTAAACATGGGTCCCAAAGGATAAACAAAACGGAAATAATATGAATTCAATTCTCATTAGTCTGATTAAAAAAGAAATGCTTCATACAAAGGCTTTCACACCAATTTGTACATAAGAGAAAATAACATCTCGCATCTTAGTTTAGTCCAACGGGACAGGTTATAGAAAACAAAAATTTTCTAATCAAAGTTCAAGGCCGAAATCTACAATCAACAATAAGAATATGAATCTTTATGACATTTTGTCCGTATGAAATGTCTCAAGTTAATGTGCAAGATTTTCTACTTCTGGTTCTAATCATAAAATTAATCGTAAAATATGTCAAGAGTCCGAATTGATAGACAAAAAAGTTACTCATTTATCTCCATTAGTTCCTTACGTATGTTTGTTGCCCTTGCGATTCATCACCACAAATTGTTCGTGACTGCAATAGTTAAAATCTGAATAATTTACTCCTCTTCATATAGTCAATTGCTTTTATATGGGACTAAATGCACATGCATTCTTACGGGAAAATGCATGAAGTTGGAATCAACAATCGCATTGGTCATCAGGGGGACGGGTTGTTTGCAACCTCCAAATTTCACAAAATATTTGTATATTTTATCTAAATTCTCGGAACTTCGAATCGAAATCGAAATTCCACAACAATAATAAGAATCTTTATTCAATTTCCTTTCTTTTGGTACTTATTTTGATTTTATACGACTATTCCTTCTAATTTAATTTTGCAAAATATATAAAGTCTGTAATCGATAAAATCGAACTTTACATGTATTTCTTATGGAAATCTATCTGAATGATCTTGGTTCAAACCCAGAAAATTCTGTGAATAAAAATTTAAAAGTACTTCCTTCCGGCTCACGGAGAACACTTACGCAAAGTTTGACGCAAATCATACAAACAGTGTGGACTCCAATCGCAGACATACAAACCCACAGAAATTCTGCTTTTTATAGATATTATTATTACTGATCATCAACTATAATTGGCCTTGTGTTGTATGTTGATGTATTATTAATAAATAAATAAATTACTTATATTCATTATAAGTATTCGAAGTGCATCTTGTGGTATTTTTCAAACCATGTAAGATCAGTAATTATTTAAACTGGTATAATCAATAAAAAAAGAAGTTTTACTCACCTCTAAACTAAATTCTTTCATTTATTGAATAGTAAATGCCTCTCTTACTGGGAAATTTTCATCCTTTCAACATTTTTTATGTAAGGGTCAACTAATACAGGGAGGTTACGCAGTGCATGAATGTTTATTTTGCACATATATACAGTATTATTCCTCTTACACTAAATATGCTTTACTAATACATCAAAAATACAAGTCAATATCCCATACTAAAACATACCTCCTCCATAACCTGAAATTTTTACTCATCCATAAATATAGTCCTTTTAATTCTAATTGTCTCACATGTAGGTTGAAAATGCACTGCACGGAAGAATTGAGGGTTTAATTTAATTAAGTGCTTGGAGAACAGATTAATTTTTCAGCTAAATGTTATTAAATGCCTAAGATACTTACCGGCACAGTAAGGCCAGGAGAGCTCTGAGGACTGGGTCTATTGAGGCTGCGATAATTCATTGAGTTCATGTGCTGCTGAAACAATCATACACATCCAAACAACAAAACATACAAAATGCCACTCATTCTATCTTAACTCAAATATTACTAGAATTGTACTTAGAACTTTAAGCATTCTCTAAGAACATCCACAGATAAATATCAACATACAGATGTAAACCGTGCAAAGGTCAAATTTAATTACATCTACAGCAATCAACTACTCATAACTCTAAAGGAAAATTGATTTAAAATATAACTTTATCTCCTTGAACAAAAATAAAATTCTAATGTCAATGTATAAAAATTATCTTGCAATAAAAATGAGTTAGTAAAAAATGTACAGGGACTGAGGTTGTATGAAATGCTGTAACCACCAAAAATAGCAGCAGCTCTGTTATTGATTGATTTCCTTAATAACAAAGCAAGATAAAGCTAGTTATAAGCAAAACATGTGATAAATAATTTTCATCAAAAGTAATTGATTGATAAAGTTGTTGCAATGAAAATGGAAGTGCGGCATATTTTGCTATTATCTAATAATTAAAAATACAGACCTACAATTAATAGCATACATTTAAAATCTTGTTTTGTGATAGTAAATGTCGGGTAATGAAAATAAATTCATAGAGCAGAAATTAAAAAAAAAGCTTTCTTTGCATAAAAGATAGAATGCATTTATTTTTAGCATCTTATAATTCTAATTTGAGAACATAATTCAGTGATATAATCACACAAAAAATGAAGGAGGTTAAATAATACAAGTTACATAATGGTCGTTAGCACCAAGGCCTCTTAAGGCCCATTAAAATTAATTAATTAATTAAAATTATGTACAAATAAGGAGCTGAAGTGACAAAATATGTTATTTTTCAAAAATAAGACACTTGTAAAAGGATTGAGGGTAAACCTTAATTATGGCTTAGCTCATTCTAAAAATTCATGATGGGGAAAAGTTACCTTTTTAGTAAAAAAGTTGAGAATTAAATTTTAGGATTGTAATGCATTGAGTTAAAATTGAAAATTGAAATCATCAGGTAAACTGAAGCTAACTTTAATAACAATTAAATTTCTCAAAAATCTTTTTTTTCCGCTACTCAATGGATGATAATTCTATTCCCATGTTTATGCAATAAGGTATTAATAAAATTTTAATAGGCTTCTCTGTTGACATATTGGAAATTGTGCCCAACACCCTTCTTTAATTATATAAAGTAAACTAAGTCTTGCAATCACAAAATATGTTACATAAGAGCAAGCACTTGGCATATTATGAATTGTCACCCAACTGCAAATTAACCATTTCCATACTTTATTCAGGAAATGAAATGCAAAAAAAAATCCAGAATGGAGAGTGAGTTAGTAAATTTAAAAGTTTAAATAAAGAATGACAAGAGAGCAAAAGAATCAACCAAGCTCGTCACGTCTAATGAGAATATTTACAAAAATAATGATCATGATATTAATAACAATAATAACGTTTGTAATCTCTCAACAGATTTGGCATCTTGCATGTCTCAAACATGGATTCTCCAAGTTGGTAAACTGAATTTAAGTTTTAAAAACTTACACATTATTCATACAGATAATTTGAAATTATGTACAAAGAGAGATTTGGAATTGAGCGTAGTGAACACTAGAGATGCAACTGTGAGTCATATTCACATCTTGCTTCAAATGTTACAAAATAGATTAGCTATGAGCTTAAAGCCATAATTAAATTCAGGAAGAAAAAGTGGAACAAAAAGTAAGCATGCTAAGCCACTCAAAAACTTAATGATGATTGTGTTTGAAGTGTTATCCTGCTTTGGGTAATATTTCAAACATACCGTCGGGATGCTTTGTGAATTTGGCATGAGAGGTGGGCTGCACTGTGGCTGCTGCTGACGATGATGGAGCTGAGGCTGATTTGAAGTCTGAGGTTGGTGATAAATATATCGATTTTGATGAAAAGAACCCATCTGCATATTACTACTGTTATCAAAGGTGACTCCCTGTAAGGCAAAAAATGGGACCCCTGGTGTGAGAGCATGTTGATCATGGAACGACATATTTCAAAGAAAGCAAAACAAAAGAAATGTCAAAACTCAAAGTACCATTCCTTAGAACCAATCTAAAGTAAATCATCCTTCAAAAACGAACAATTATAAAAATGTTACAAAGGTCAATTTGTGCAGTTTCCTTCCATATCTTGAAATAACGCAATTTAGAATAAGAATCAAACAATTTGACAGAAATTAACAAAACTCTGATAAAGTTATAATTAACAAAAAAACCACTTGAGTAATGGTGTACTTAAAAACCATCACTATTTCGAAAGAGTAATAACAAAATGTACCAACAGGAAACGCCTGTTGTCTTATTTTAAATAAATAAAAGCCATGCAGGTGAAGTGATTGGAATGCAATGTCACTGCATTTGCAAATGCCAAAGGGAATTTAAACTATTTGGTAAAAATCACCATCAAATAAGTTAAGAAAAATAAAAAAAACACAAAAACAAGCTGTTTTCTCAGCATCTAAAATATGCCGTTAAGATTTCTCTAATAAAAAAATGTAGTGAGCAAGATTACAAAGCCGAGGAAAAGAGAATTCATCTTTGTTATGAATATGAAAATAATTTACAATCAGACCATGATCATGATGTAATCATTCTGTTAGAAATATCTTCTTAGAAACGATTTTAATAAAGAGATAATGTTTGTGCAAATGATACTCTAACATTGCGGGAAAGTACAAATGTGAATAAAATTAATACCAAATGATATTTAAATCATAATTTCTTACCTTCAGGGAGTCTCTCAAACATGAGAGATACCTTGAAATAGAGAGTGATCACTGAAATACTTCCATTTCTATTCCAACATTTAAAAAATATATTCTAGACTTGCCATGCACAATAAAACAAAACCTATGCTACCAATTCCCCAGTTGAAAGGATAAATTGTAATATGTGTCAAAATGCAACAACACACAATTATACAAAATAATCTTGCTTATAAAAAGGAAAGTAGCACAATCCATTAAAGAACAATCCGAGATAACTAATTTTAGTAACAGAATAGACAAAATAAAAGTTGGCTTGTTGTTTTATCATAGATTTAACTTTTTATATGTCTAAAATGTAAAATAACAAGAAATTCATACTCTACTTATATACTGATAACAGGAAAATAAAATACTCAAATAAATAATACCTTTAATCATGCTTAAAAAGTCAAGCTCTTTGTATGAAACTAACCTTACAAGAATGCAGGTAACTGGAGTTGACAAGGGATGGGACTGAAAGGTGATTCTGAAACAATTTTTAAAAATAGGCAAAACAAATATTCTTACTAAGAGAAATAAAAAGTATTTATAATAAAAATCAACAGAATTTTTAAGCAGATTAAAAACAAAGAAATAAAAGACTATGATAAAATTATTAAGCTATTACGACAGAGTTGCATAGTAAAATCTTCATTTTTCTAATGACTATAGAAAAACAAATACATAATCACTAATGGAAATATGAATGAAAAATCATCCTAGTTAGTTCAATAAATTAAAAAACAAGCAATCTATTTTGACTAAAAGACCCATAGCTTTCATCACCATGCAGTGGCAAAAACAAGAGAACCAAGCTAAAATATAGTAAAAATTCACAGGCAATAGGAGCCTTTGTTGTGATGCAATGACTCACAGGTGAGTGGGCAAGGCTGGAGGCCATGTTAGGCTGCTGATGGGGTTGACGGTGATTTGGCGTTGGAGAATGTCCAGGACTGAGTCCTCCCTGGGGAATGGGGATTGGTGAAGGAGGAGAACTGGAACTGAAGGAGAACTTCCCTGCAGGATGTTGGCGCGGGGAAGTTGAAAGGGCACCACTTGTAGGGGACAGTGTTGTAGGGCTTGTGCCTCCCTGAGGACTCTGAGGAAGTAAATATAATACCTCATTTACAATTGCACTTTGTTACACTATCTTTCATTCAAGAAAGTTTATTACTTTTTATTTAAATAACCTTACATAATGAAATTAAACTGAGGACTTGATGATGGATAAGTTTAAGGAAACGAGTAAACTTACTTGATTTTAAGAACCAATATACTAACATATTGTAATTACACAGGTGATGCAAAACGTCAGGGTTGTCAAACAGTGGTACAGTGGTCTGTAGACCATATCCAGCACCCACCTCCTTTTGCATGGGTTATTACGTTATGGATCATTTTCATAACTGAACACACAAAAATCACCAATTCAGCTAGAAACTTCTCTATTCATTCTCATTTGGAAGAAAAGCCCAGAGATCATGAGGTTTGCCACACAATTTCTCTGCTACTTCAGAAGTACAGTAAAGTCTCAGTTCACCGAGTTATTGTCGACTGGGACCACCTCAAATAATTATAAACTGGGACAATACATCTGCATTATCAGAGATAATCATGCCATCTTGAGTATATAAGTTGTGAAATAAACAAGCCATTTTCATTCCTTGCCATAGTACAACATGTATTTACAATCATAAAATCTCTTTGATGTAAAAACCTTCTTAAATAAAATATTTCACTTTTCGTTTGTAATACGCCAATTGTCATCCAGATGCAGTTATCTTTTCATTTCTCTGATTATCTCCAGATTATTATGCCAATGTTTGCTTGTCTATGCTGAACGGATGCCTAGGAAGTGTTCTAATGCTTTCGATTAAATTGCAACTGGTTAATTCATACCCCACTTTGACTACACTGACATTGTGTACCAAGATTTAAGATAAGAACTAGCTGATAAATTGCAAAGTGCCCAGAATGTGTCTGTTCGATTTATACTTGAGAAAATACGACCATATTTCCAATGCATTTAAGGAAATATCTTGGATCAAACTCAAACCTAGTCAAAGACTTCACATTCTAACCTCAGCTAATAGTGTCTTGCAAACACTAACTCCTGTATACATCTTTTCTGAAAATTTCAGCTGAAAATCCATCCATAATTGCAATTCTAGAGGGAAAAACAACCTACTCATTCCAAATCACAGAACAGAAATGTTTCATAATTCCTTTGTAGTTACTGCTATTAAGTTATGGAATGCCCTTCCTCATAACATTAAAACCTCCATTTCTGTCTACACTTTCAAGAAAAAATGTCTTTCTCATCTTCTAGAGCATCAATCCCTCAATTAGCATACCCCTCCTACTCCTCACCATATCTATTTCAGCACAGATCAACACGAGAACTACCGAGAACATTTCTCTACACTAGTCCTGAAATACTTTCTGGTCTCTTGGCCCAAAAGTTTCCAAGTATAATTACTATTAAGTTTCCTTTATTTTAATTCTTATCAAATTGACTGTACTGTTCAATGTTTTTATATGTCTAATGCAGTGTTTTTAATTTCCTTAATGCTTCTTAGGTAATTTTTCTATTGGTCATTATTACTTAAATGTTTAAAAGAATTTAATTTTAGGATGCTTTTGTTCAAAATACTATTATTTATGACTTTTCATTGCTTTAGTGAATTATTGCTACTCAAATGATTTTTGTGTACACAGTTTCCTTCACATCTTTTAGCTTGTACTATCAATAGGTTTGCGCAGGTTTTCACACACCCCTTCTCTGTGGGTGTTTTCCTGCTGTGGAGATATTTTTTCCTAAGCTAGGAAAAAATATCTTTACCTCCTACTACTCCTGAATACCTCCTACTACTTAAGTTTTTGACATCCGCAAATTCTTCTTAAATTTTCCTCTCTACTTCAATTTACAGATTTATTCATGTTTTTATTAATAACATTGACGACAGGTAAGATGAAAGAAGAGAAATTTTAGTCTCAATCTCGCCTTAATATAGACCTAATAATAATACCCACTTGTTCTTAATTTATTGTCATAGTGGATGTAGAATTTCAGGGGTAGAATCATAATGCTGGCCATATCACATTCCCTCACACGGTTGGGCCTAGCAATAGCAGCNAATATTACCGATAATTCCATTGGTATTAGACCGCATTCACCCATACCTTACAATGAAACGATTCAACGCAATGCACCAACCTCTTCGTGGAGATCAATTAAAATTAAAATACCTAACTATTCTGAAGCCATTATAAATATTCAATTTATTCTGTGTTACTACTTGAAGTAAAAGAGAAGACACAGGAAAATCCAATCCTTGACTATCCTTTGATATCACAGAAGGGTAATTCAATGCAATTTCTTATTCAGAGTAATCCCAAGAAATATCAACTAACTGGGAGTCTCCCTCTTCTATAAACAAAACTTAGCAATGGGAAACTCACGCAGAAATTCAGCTAGAAGTATGAAAATGCCACTCTTTCACACAATTAATTGCAAAAAATAATACCATAAAAGTTTAAATTACGCTCTTTTCGCCACTTGCATAATCAATATAAGAGGCTTAACAAAATGCACTATTTTGGCCTCAACTTTGTGGTATCTCTTCATGATGAGAGGATTAAAGAGCACAGAACTGAATACATACGACCAAGCTTTGGTCGCATAGCGTCAACATCAGGTACAAGAAACGAGAGACAGTCACACACTAGGGGAAGGGGAGGGGTTAGACAGGGTTAAAGTTATAACAGAAAAGGTTTCACAGTAGAAGAAAGGATTGGGGTCAAGGCTCCCATCGATGTCTGTTGATGACGCAATATGTCAAAGCCTAAGTCGTATGTATTAAATCCTGAGGTGACATGTATACGTTGTTCTAATTCCTATTTCATAAAAGAGGCTTAGCTGAGAAAAATACACCTAAAATAATAAAGTAAAAAATCAAATCTGATAACACTCACATTACTACTGTATGGGGAGCTACTGTTGTGATCTTCCACATCAAGGGGAGTCGGAAGTGGTGACGGGAAATGGAAATTAGTAAGATCTGGCAAAGAACCAGTGTTGTTTCCACTTGGTATTTGTAAGGTTCCAGGTTCCTGTTGTGACGAAGTTGGGTAGATACTGGAATCCAACATCCAACTTGATTAATGAAAACCAACGGAAAAGTCTTAAGATCAATCCATACAAAGCAGCTCAATTTCAGATCTTCTCACATAAATAAAAAAATCAAATAAGTAAACATCAAAGAAACAAAGATGAGACATTTAGAGAGTCAACTCACTTGATTCCTGGCACTCGTGGAACTTCACAGCAGGACCTTGGTCTCCCTCCTCCATCTCCAAGTGGAGACGACAGCAGAAGGGTGCGCCCTCCTCCACCAGGATCACAGGGTCCAATAGGCCCTCCTCCCTCCACACCACCACTACTACCACTGAAGCCCAGATATTGTCCATCCATAACTGTCAAACACAGAACCAATAACGTTTAACATTGCCACAGAAGTGAAGGGTAAAGAAGGAAATTTTGATTCACTAATAATTAAAAAAATAAGCTGAACAAAATAATGAACTGCAAGGTAAAATAAATGTTATGAAGTAAATGATCATTTTCTGATTTATCCTATAGATTTACTCTTAATTAGTTATTCACCTATTTTATAGACCAGATTACTCTTTCCATTTCAAAGCTATTCCATTGTGATCTGATGAAGGACATATGTGCTGATATACCATCAGCATACATATATGTTGAATTTCATCTGCAACCCTCACTAGTTTCAGTGTATTTATTACACTATTTGCTGGCATCAAGGATGCACTAGCACTGAGGCACATGCCAGCTTTTGGAGTTTAAAAAAAAGTTTAGTTAGGATTAAAAAGCAAGAGAATTATAAAGGTGATTCATGTCAGTAACACAGGTAACAGAAATCGTTTACTGTGTTCTAAGCATTTCAACACATTAAATTCATGCTATTTCTGTTGTTACAGCAAATTCATTGCACATAGTGCATAGTTTCTTCATTTATTGATTCTTAGTAAAACATTTCCAAGTTCAACAATTTTACTATTGTGAAAAATGTTTCCTACATCACTGAAGATGCACTGCAATCGATCGACACCAGCAAATACTGTACATCATTTTATTTATGTTGAAATTTGCCCCTTCTTGTCTGAGTATTTCTCTGTAAACCTTTAATCGAGAAGTTTTTCCCCACAACCCAAATCTTTGTTTTCTTTATATTTATCTGTATCTAGTTTGAATGCATTTGTTTTTATTTATTTATCAACTACACAGCATATTAGTTTGTATCTACTGTGTGTACCAATTATCTTGAACGTATGTTTGCTTGTTGGTTTGGATGTATCGGTTTATTTTTCTGGATGTGAGTTAATTATAGTCAATTGTTTTACTATTGTAGTACTATTACCATGCAATATTTCCAGAGGTTAGATGAAAGAGAGGCCATTTTGGCCAAACCTTGCTGTAAGCATAAAATAATAATTATTATTATCTTATGAACATTAAGTTGGTTGATTACCACTATCTCTACAGATTGAGCTTCTTCTCATTGAATGATTTTATTACATTTAAATTCTCCCGAGTTTTCTTAATTTTAAATAACTCTTCACAGTAGTCTTAACAAGAATACATTTGTGATTGCTACATATTCCGATTTTCCTCAATGAAGAGGTATCAGAAGATGAAATGAAGTGAAAAACTACTCCATCTATATTGTTAAAACAGTTTCATCAATGGTAAATTTTGTGAAAAATTTGCAATATTTGAAAATGATGAGAAAATCTCATGAAAAATCTGTTATGAGCTGTGCTGCAGGGAATGTAAAAGTTGGAGAGAATGAGTATTGGTCAGTAAATTACGTATACTAAGCAGCAGGAGCCCAAAGCGGAAGTTGGCATTAGGCAGGCATCTACGACTTGCCTGCATTTGATGGGTTAACACTTCATGGAAATTCTCTTGCTATATACAGCCCCGGATTCTTTGAATACAAAATGGTCAGCCCCAACATGACATATGAGCATGACAACTCATAATCCTGTGTCTCCGACATTAGCTCAGCTTTCCTCATTAGGCACACTTCAGCTGTCATCCAGGTGATAGCAAATGCTCTCAATGCAATATTACCGATAATTCCATTGGTATTAGACCGCATTCACCCATACCTTACAATGAAACGATTCAACGCAATGCACCAACCTCTTCGTGGAGATCCTTGGCCAAGATGTAAAGCATTGTCTATCCCCATATTGCTACCTCCATGACTGCCACCGCCACCACCACTCATCGCACTGTGGTGATGGAGGGCCGAATCGGAATTGGTTCTTCTCCAGGAGGTAGCATCTGTAGCAGGTGGAGGGGAGAGGTAAGCAGCACTGCCATATGGTGAAGTGTCGATCCTCTTCTCCCCTCCTGGCCTTGATCCCCTCATGGGCCCCCCCCCAATGCTCCTCCCTCTCTCCTGAACTACTTGATTGGATGCCCTGCCCTGTGACCCACTCCTGCCCCCTCCTGACGATGGACCACTTCCAGTGTTAGGGGATCCACTCAGTCCTCCACCGTCCCCTGCATTCATCTCCTCTAGATTGCTGAGGGCACTCTGCAATACAACGGTCAAATCAAAATATGTTACATATTGCTCTCAATATAAAGCTAACTGCATGTGGGAGTGAGGTAGTGTAAGAATGTTGTTCCATGATCTCTACATAGTGTTTCTGGGTTCTCACCGCTATGACTGTAGTATAGTGACGACGTTTCACCTCTGTTCCCATAGACTTCTTCAGGTTGGGAGATGTGGTCTTTGGTTAACCTTATATCGGCCAGCTGCCAGCTTTTTACTGCTGCTCTGTGGCTGAATTTGATTGGCAGCGAGAGGAAATAAGGGTGATCACATCCCCCAACTTTGTCCTCATGAAGCTTGTTGAAATGTTGGCAAAAATGTTGTCACTACAACTACAACCACTGCTATGGGAACCCAGAAACACTGTGCTGAGATCAACCAATTGCTGCTAAATCTATGAATTGATAATGTTCCTTATAAGTAGGTGAAATATATTTCGCAGTATAATTTGTCAAGAAAAGTAATCCACGATAGAGAAATACAATTTTGACTTCTACACCTTACCATTGATTATTTTACTACCAATTTCATGATATGCTTCCCGTCATCAGGCAAAAACCTGCATAAGAAGGGTTAGCAAAGATGTGGGTGAAAAATGGAGAGTTTGGGATAAGGGATAACAAGCAAGGAAAATGATAGAGGCCACTAAAATAAAGTGTTCTCTGGGGGGTGATAGAAAATAAGTGGCACAGAGTAGAAATTGCAACTTTTGTTTTTCTTGATGTCAAATCCAGCACTTTGGATTATAGTCTTAAACAATTCTGAAACAAAATTTAGAAGGAGAAATATAAAACCTTGCTCCAAAGATACTGAAATAAAATGTATAGTAATAAGTAAGTCAACTAGAAATATTGATATTTTTCAACTAATTTCAAGTAATTTGCAAAAGCTTTGCAACTTTGAAATAAACCCAGTTATGCATAATCCTTGCCTTTCTGAATTTGTGAATGATTACACATGGGTAAAGTTATTTCAACACACAACCATGCAACTATTGACATAACAACCATGCTGGCAGCTTCCCATAAACAAAACCAAACAGAAAACATAAGATAAGTAAATAGACCCAGTTCAGGCCCTCTCCAAATGTAAATCACAGTCAAATCCTGATACTGATTAACAGTTGATTTCAATCAGCCAATGTTATTCATTATAGCTGATAAATAGCTCCTTTGGATCTCCCTGCCCCCCTCCTAGCTGTTTGGTTTGCCTTCCCCCTCTTTTTCCTCCGCTGCCCCATATATTTTTTGGTGCATTGTTTGTTTCACTCTCCTGATGATGAGGTATGGCCTCGGTCGTCTTTGTGTTATTTTTTACGTGGTTTGTAAAATTAAAGTTCTGTTGCTGATTGCTATTGTATTAGTGATGGAATACCACCAAGTTAAGGCGGAAATGATCTTGTTTATTGTTCTCAATACGTATTTCAGCAATTGTGTTGAATTCTTCGGGAGAGAAGACTAAGAGTTACAAAAAACAAACCTTTTTCTAGGAATTACGATGAAAACATACCATCTGAGCACCTTCAGTAAGGTTCATTTGATAGACGTAATTTTAAAACAGCCAGTAACAACAAAATTTGAAAAGAATTAAGAACGGCGTAATTAAAAGACGTAAAATAGATTTCATATAAAGATATAAACTGAAAAAAATTCGATTGCTGACTCCTTGATTAGAGCTGTTACTTCAAATTGGGTTAAAAAATCCATCCATCCTCTAAACCACGAGCCTTGATGATATAAAAAAAAAGATTGATAAGTTTTTCCATATTATGATACGTAAATATGACATCTTCTATTCATAAGAAAAGCTCAGCCGTTGCTTCAATTTTTAGCATAAAAGACATTTTTGTATAAAAACCACCGCATTAATGCGAGAAACTTTTGGAATATTATCACCGAAATCGTAGTAGTAGTAGTATTGTTAAAAGTGCTTCGACAACTTAGGTTGTTTCGCACATAGGCCCCCACCGGGAATCGAACCCGGGACCGCTTTCACAAAAGTCGAACGCGTTGCCCACTTGGCTATCCGGGAGCCCTCACCGAAATCGTTTTTATAACAAATGACATTGCAATATGTTTCCAAAGTTACTACTACATACTTCCAAAGCTACTACTGCTCATCGTTTACGAGATTTCCTTTTATTTTCACAAATAACAAAATTCACGTACGTCGCACCGCTAAGGAATGCCGCGGAATTAAATTTCACAACGCGAAACCAACAACTGAAGGGGCATGTATCTGAACATTATCTTAGCGCGGGAAATCGTGTTTTTAAACGAAAATGAAACAGTCCGAAATAAAACGAGAACATCTAAATATTTAGAGGAAATCAACTGGAGTGCTCATCCATATATATTACATATAAATGTAATTGGTTTGATAACATTTTTTGATAGACTCGCAGGACAATTTTGAAAACATACAACTGTTTAAACATTATAATCGTTATCATTTCGTTACTTATTAGAAGGACGATCTCTTAGTGAACGTAAAATCGAAGCGCAATCATTTTTTTCCTGTTCAACGAAATACGAATTTCCGTTCAGAACCGATTCCACTGATCCCAACATCGAAACGTTTTTTTTCCTCACTCCGACCATCGTAATATCATATCCTTCTGAATGTTTATTTCATTATGTCCACACTCATTATTGACGCTGAATTTAGTCTAAAACTATGCAATGGCTGCACCAAACAAAACCCACGTTTAGTCTTTCTTCAATTACACTTAACCGAGTATTATTGGGAACAGAAAATCTGAACGAAATAAATAAAGAGGAGCAGGCCTTCACAATCGTCTAACTTTTAAGTGCGCGATACAATAACATTGTTGCTAATATAAATAATCTGCCACAATAATAGTTAGCAACAAATGCAACACCGACGGAAGTTTTCGAAAAGAGGGAGAATTGGGATTGAAACAATGGAGTTGGAGGACTATAAATAGAGCAACTATTGAGCCAACTATTTTGGTGCTGAGCGGCTAAGGATCCTCAGCATTTTAGCCATTCAATCATGTCCTCCGAATCAAAAGCAAGGGAAAGGAGAGAACTCCAATTATTTTACTATTTCAGGTTGATTTACTCGTGCGTTTCAATGGGAGGAAAATTCCTCTCTATAAGCTACGGTAATTTCGCACGTTAGCTCCCTCCGAGAATCGATGCCGGAACCGCTTTCGCCGAAGTCGAACGCGTTACCCAAATGACTATCCGGAGATCAAAATCAAGAATGGTGCAGAAATTGTCGAAGTAAGACTTCGCTGCGAATTTGGATTAGATGCAGTTTTAAGACTATGAACGTCAAATCGACTTAAGTCGATTGTCGCAGCGAAAGAGTTAAAGCAGGGAGATTTATTCTCTTCGGGCAGTGATGATCTAATTAGTCCCAACTCTCTATTAAAAACATCAATTACGATACAGTTTGAAAAGCAAAAATCGCCGCAGAAAATTGGAACCCTAAAAACGAATACGTGTATTACTTTCTAACTATATGTTAGAAGAGCGGAAAATAAGCGGATGTAAGAATAATAAGAACAATTCATACTCTTGTCTATTTTCTAATTATTTAACCAGAAATTGGTTTTAAGATTCGATCAACCGGAGAATTCTCAGAAGAATTCAGCGCACAATTTATCATTACGGTAGTGAATCGTTCATTTAAAATTCATTCCATGAAAAAGCCGACTAAGTGGATCTAAGATTTATAATTCTAAGAAAAGTATTTGCGCCCATAGGAACATTTTAGCCAATATTCCGAAACACAAATTTTGAGTTAAAATATATTACGAACATTTTGGCCAATTTTCCGTAAGACAAATTAAGTTAAAATATACCACGGTAAAACCCCCTTAAAAGATTCTTAAAGACTTTTAAACGGATTCTTAAAAAAGTTTTACATACATCATTGCTTAATATTCATATATATATAAAGTAAATGTCTGTCCGTCCGTCCCCCTATTTATCTCAGAATCGGCTTGACTTAGAGATCTGAAACAAACTGCATTGTGTTTCTACGATGCTGAAACCCCCAGGAAAACTATTTCCAAGTTTGTAAAGGCCTGGGTTGGAACCCAGGAGCACAAAATATGTTTCCATAAGAGATGTACGTAAATTACGTTTTCATGACTTGCAGAGGTCGTTTCTTTTACAAAATTAAATTAGAGACAATGGTCCTACGATATTGAGACTAGTGTCACAAGAGAGGAAAATAATCAAAGAATCTTATTACAGTCGTAAATCATTCATATAATATCGAAATTACGAGAACTTTGATAAAATAGAGGGAAAATTCTTATTTTTTTTGGGAAATAAACAACCCATCCCTTTGACGACCAAGGCAATTGTTTTACAATGATTTCATGAGATATCCCATATAAATGCACAGGGATAATCAGTTAGTATACTTGTCCATAAGAAATGTACGTAAAATAGGTTTTCGTTACCTGCAGAGGTTGTTTCTTTTACAAACTTAAATTAGAAATAATGGTCCTAAGAAATCAAGAGAGGTGTCAAAAGAAAGGAAAATGATCATAGACTCTTATTTTAGTCATAAAATATTGATATAGATCCAAAATTTCGAGGATTTTGATCAAACACACGGAAATTTCGTAAAATATTTGGGAAATAAACATCCCATTCCTTTGACGACTAAGGCCATTGTTGAATGTTGTTTTCATGAATTGCCCCATAGAAGTGCACCGGGATAATCATTTCTTATAATTTTTATAAGAAATTTACGTAAAGTAGGCTTTCATGACTTGAAAACAGTAGAATAAATATTATAAATAATGGTAAGAAATATATTAAGTTATTATGATCTTACGGCAGAATGTTTTTGTGCTTAGGAGGACCAAATATATACGATAATAAATAATTTTTAAACTAAATGAAATCCCGTCATGCTTGACGGGGGCGTTTACTAGTTCGCAATAAAATACAATAGATTAACGAAAACTGGTCATCAAATTTCCAAATGAACGGTTCTTTAAGGGCGAGAAGTACTCATTTACTAATGAAAGTTCTAGAAGTTTCGGAAGAGGAATAAATTTCCGAGCCCTATCAGGAAACTGGCTCCCATTACGAGTAATTATTTCAAACGACTGATTGGAATTAGAATAAATTAAGCCTCGTTTATACTCTTTTTTGCTATCGAGCGTTTGGAAACATTAAGCGGAGCAAAGGAAACTGTTTACACTGTAAAAATGTTAAAAGGCCGAGAAAATAATCATGACGATATCATACTCTGCGACTTACTTGCGAAGTCAAGGGCAAAACTCATCCGATTTTCAGTAGGCCCACGGAATATTTCCAAATCTACTGCTTCGCTTCAGCAATAACAAAAAATCTTTTATTTTCGACTGTATTTTATACATATTCCGAGCAATAAAGATAAATATATATTTTCAAATCCACACAGTGCGTTTAATTTCAGAAGAAATATTTGGCCTTCAGCAACTACATTCATATTCTGGCGCGCCAACCATAAGGTTTTCCCCAATCGGGCTACCGAACCAAAAACGTTAGTCCATGTCCACATTACAATACGCCTTAAAACATACCAATAAATATTTGCATGCAAAATTGGTAGTAATTTTAAAAGTGCTTCGAAGGTCACTTCGCACGTGAGCCGGGAATCGAACCGTTTTCATCGAAGTCGTCACCCAATTGGCTGACAGGAGGCTCGGATGCAAATCGTTCAAATGAAAATGATCGGATGATAGTGGCGAAAGAAAGAGAAGCATTATGTAACCATTGGTAGATCTCGAAGTTTCCAAAGGGCTTTTTTACAGTTCCAACGAGGAAGTCACTGGTTCCTCTTGGACTAAAAAAGTGCGAGAGAAGCAATACTTCCTCCAAGTGATTCTTCGCTAAAGTTCAAGGACGACTTTTTTCAATCGCGAGGAGCATCCGACAAAGATTTCCCGATTCTGAATGAGCCGAAGCATTCGTCTCCTGACCTTCGACGGTTTGAGACAGAAATTTTCCCATTTAAAAGAGCCACGAATATAAGTTACCTTCAACGAAACTATACTCTAAGTAATATTAATAACATTAAGACGCCTCAACCGCTAGGTAATTTGCGCCAATACTCTACTAAACATAGATCGACAAATTGTTGGACTAATTATATTCCTGACAGGTAAAATCTGTCGAAAGTCCAGTAAAGCCTGATAAAAACATAAATCAATAGATAGATAAAAATATAAATCAATAGATAGATAAAAACCAATAGGCATGAAGGTTGCTCTCAAAGTAATGTCCTACATTTTCTTTCGAACCAAAATCAATGTTAGTAATTTGAAATTGTTAGTTCGAATTACTTGGCGTTTCCATGTACGAGCATGTATGTGCATAGTTTCAGTTATCTCCTACAGATAGCATAGCTGTCAAAGTAGAGTCTGACCGTGAAACACGTTACAGACATCGTGCTGTGATTGAATTTCTGTGTGTAGAGAAAGTAACGGTAGAGAATATTTATGAAAAGTGTACGGAACATCTGCAATCAATAGGAGTACGATTGGGTATGGAGGGTGAGTGAATCAGAAGGCAGTTGAAAGTGAAAACCTGGCTTCATAACCAGCGTGAGGACTGGTACTGAATGAATCGCTGGAGGAAGGCAATAGAAGGAGAATATAGACTGAGCAAATAAAACATGATTCCTTCATATGTGTAAATTTCATCTTTGTAGAATGGAGAGTTTTTGAGAAAAAAATGTGGGGCATTATTTTTTGGCCAACCCTTGCAGATGAGATGAATAAATATTTCTTAATTTAGAGCAATTCATCTTCCTCAAGAAGGGGTCTTATACCTGTTTATATAGGCCGACGTCCCTGAAAAACTTCTAAACTCTGTTGAGGCTTTCTGTTTCATTACCTGAAATTCTCTAAGCTCACATATACTCCATAAGACCCTCGTAACTATAAGTTGTGGAAAAAAGTGAGTATCGAGTGGTGATTAAATACTTATATTTAAAAGGCTTAACAACGAAACAGATCAAAGCTGAGTTGGATGAAGGTCATGGCACATCTGCTCCTGCGTTTGCAACTGTTTCATCGACGATTCAGCCACCAAAATAGTCATTTCGATCCTAAATGACGTGACTCGATATTTATTATCTAATTTCCGTTGCCCTCACCCATTAATAAGGCAATCACAGGAGAGGCGTGAAACATTATATAGACACAAACCATTCTCTAATAAGAAAAATTCGATTATCCGGGGATCGAAGCCGGGTTGGAGCGCTAGGATGTCAACACTCCGCCGCCGCGACCGGTATTTATGGAAAAACTCGACGTTCGAAATCGAAGAATGAATTTCCGCAATATCTCCGCGTAAGCTAGACATGAATCGGGCATAAATACCGTGGGTTGCATCAGAATTCTTCGTTCTAACAAAACATCGCAGACCTAATGCGTGAAATTCGCATTGAAAGAATGGTCCGTTAGAGGAGCTCTTACAGCGCCTGATTACGTGCATTCAAACTCCAGCGTTATTTCTCATATTTCACTGCTGAGCGATGAAACGGCTGTCTTCAATTTATCATCACACCCGTTCTCCTGCGCAGAGCATCGATGTTGAACTGTTTAACGATAAGCAACACGCAACCGAGAACGACCTTAAGGCCTCTGCTTAGTGCACACGCGCCCTTCTGATGGGAGAAGGCTCTTCTATGCACTCATTTACCAGAATTTCCTCGGCAACGCACGCGATTTCCCCACTCAGCCGTTGAAATCTCTGGAAGGAGGGCTTTTGGAACCAACGGCATTTCTCCAATTTTCAACCTCACAAATCTTTCGCACACATTACTTGTTATTTTCGCTCTCAATCACTTCATCTATGAGGAGAAAACGGATGAATGTTCAAAGGGAGTAGAGCACGCGAGCGAATACAAAAATCTTACAAAATACGCAAATATAGCTTTTGGGGCGACGCTTCCTCAATAGAAAGTAAACGGAATTCTAAACTATCTGCGTTGTAGTGACGTCAGTGCGTTCGACAGCTTATCGCCGCTGCTAACACGCACACATGCGATTCGGGAGGCCATCGCGTCCACTGACACTCCAAGCACTATTACGGTACGAATGCCATCGCGAGAATCCCTCTTTCCATCTCATTAGATGCGTGAAAAGTCCACATTGCCGTCAGTTCAACACGCCACTACGACTCATCCAAGAAAGACAACATTACTATAAAATTTTCTTTAAATATAGAACTAAAAGATTGTTAGTCATCCTGATCATCATTTGGACGAATATTTTCAAATGAGAAGAAGTAAAAGGGAGGACATCCAAATAAATTACATATATTATTATGGAGGAATCTGGAATAAATTCTTGCGATCGTTTGCGACGCCGATAAAAAAACTGACTTTTCTACATCGCTGGAAGGACCAAATCCGCTTGGCGGAGCGGCGAAATAAATATTGTCTCAGCTGGAATTCATTTCTTAGCATCCTTAATCCGATAAAATGTCATCAATCCTTCTTGTTTTTCCATTATTTTCAATTAATATGGGTGATTGATGCAACACATACCTTTTGAGGGCAGTTTTTTATGCTGAGAAGGACCTTTATCTGGAGATATTTACTTCCGTGAATTCAGAAGAAATCCTCAAGTGCAATACTCTTCAACTCCCCTTATTAATCCGACTTTCATAAATGTACTCCATTTATGGATACATTTTATATACGTAGTGTTTAATTTGGGTTTTACCACATGGGCAAATAATTTTCATCAATTTAGGGAAATATGCTGGGCCGGGCCAAGATGGAAGTCCATTGGCACGAGTATGACTTTGGAAGGAAAGAATTACTCTTCCTCAAACAGCGTTATTGGTTTTTGCATAGTGACGGAGGCCTCTTAAACTTGCTTAAACGCTATGCACAGTCTTCTTTGTTCTATAAAATTTATGTACTGAGAAGATGTTGTCAGTAACATGAAAATTAACGATGGTAAATAGAATAAATTTAATGTAGATTCTACATAAAATTATCGTTCAAAGAATTAAGCTTGTTTGTAGAATGTACTGGCATATTTTCTGTTACCTCTACAGCGATTTCAACGCTTCTGCAGAAATTTTCGCATTACTGAAGGAATAATAGAGGTAAAATAGATGTGTCTATTACTTAATGCACCGTAAGGACGGACTTATCAGCCCCAGGAACACAGGCAATTTTCCGTTTACTCCCCAAAGAGACAAATTCTCGCCCCTGCGTTCAGCACTTAAATTTACCAACCAATTTTCCAGGAAAATTCCATTCAATGTTTATTGAAGAATAGATTACTGGAAACTCAGAGGGTTTCCTTTCAACATCGAAGCGTCCCAGAGGGAAGAGGATACGACGCTTCGCGCAGCTTTGGGTCTCCCTCGGATGACATCGTTGGATTGACTACGTCCCGATTGCATTTGAGAATAGCCACGAGGCCAGGATATTAAACCAAAATTAAAAGGTGACAAACGAGAGAGTTATCGTTTCTTTTATTTTTCTAATCCTTTATTTGTAAGTAATTCAGTCATATGCATTCGTGAAATGCCTATTTCCTCTACAGCATTCAATCGGGAGACGCGCTATAGACATACATCGACTATGAGAAACTCAATCACATCACAGCGCTGAAATGCAGACTCCGAACAAACTACAGCAGAGCCTTCATCGTCCGAGTTAATGTGGACCGGAGCTACATCGGATAATCCAGAACTCGGATAATACGGCAAGGTCGTCTTGCGTACTTAAATTATGAAATGAACACGCAACTTGGATTTACCTGCTCTGCCGTTATATCACTAGTAATTAGAATTTTACTTTGATCAACAAACTTTCTTAATGGATCTCTTTTCTTTTATAATAAATACGCCCTGAAACAGTTCTCACTTCTTTTCTCTGATTGTCTCCAGAGTATTCCGCAAGGTGCAGCACGAATAAGCACCTCGGATAATTCGGAACGTCGGTTAAGAGGGATTTGGAATGCGGAGAGATTACTCAATCTCAACGAATAGTTTTCCACGGAAGACGCTCGAGAAGATCCGTTCGCCCCCTTTCGATATCACTTCGATAGTCAATCGATATATCGAAAGGCGCGCGAGGAGGCGCAGATCGATGGAATGGGAGGAGATGCAGCGGAGCTCGAGAGATAAACAGGCGGTACAGGGGGTGGGTGTGTAATCGGGATGCGTTGTCATAACTGCGCGCTTACATTACAAAGACGCGCTTCGATTTATACGAGGAGTCGCAGCCAATTATCAGCCAATGCAAACATATTCTCGAAATGCTTGAGAAAGGCGAGGGGAAGATCGGTTTACGAAAATATTTGAATAAAGCCGCCTTCGGATATTTGCCGAGGACGGTCAACAAACGTGATTAAGCCTTTTTTTAAACATAATATTTGTCTGAGATTGTATACATCGCGACTATGCACTCATGCGAAACCTAAAAAGGAGTAGCAAAGCCGCATTTGTCCGTAGTAGGAGCCATTGCGGAGATGTGTTCCAGTGTGTGGGACCCTTGCAGAGAAGGTCAATAGAAATGAACCTGCGGAAGGCGACAAGATGGGGCGTTCAGAAAGAAGGGAAAGTGTTGCGACAATAATAGAGAAATCTTTGGGAAAGCGGAGATGAAACCACACATTTTAACTATTTCACAGAATGTTCACTGATAATAAGGAAATGATGGAACTTAAAGACAGACTTCCCACCCAATATTTGACTATCCTTACAAGGTGTGTGGTCCTGCTACCATGTACTGTTGAATGAAATATTTTTCATTTGTCTTTTGGTACGGGATGGAGAAAAATGTATTTTTCATCTCCTATTATCTCTGTTCTGTTCATGGCTGTAATGACATGAAAGGTACTGAGTATGAGTTATGCTGAATAATGGCATTAAGGTATCTTCTTTTTGAAAGTTACGAAAATTGTTACTTGTGGAATCATTGTGCTTCACATACGTGGACTTTTTCCACTTATAGTATTCGGTCTCCGTGAGGAAAGCAATGGCAAACTACCTCACTCCTCATTTTGCCTTGTCGCCTAAGCTCCCTCTCCAAAACTTTTCGTAGGTGATGGTGGAGGGATGAGGTTCAAACCAGTCTTTGGGCAGAAGGTGAAGGACAAACGAGGTGTGCACGAAATTAAGGAAAAAAGACGAAGGAAACAATTCTTTTGTTTAAAGAACGGGAAGAGATTGGAACAGCCTTCCCTGAAGAAGTCCTTTCGAAATATCTGTAGGGAAATGTAAAAAAAAACATTATTTCTAAGTCTTATTTTTAAAAACCACTCATACTCTTCTTCTAGGCAAATTTACAGGGCGTGTTAATACTTTCTACATCTTGTACGGTTCATTACCTGTTGTCTCCTTCATAGTTTCCCTTTTCCTTTGAGAACATTATTATTATCATTATCTTATGACATCGCTTTGAGAGGAGGACCTCTGGCGGTGGTTGGAGCCATTATGCCATTTGAGTTGCTCACCAAAGCATTCCCAAAACAGTGTGGAAGTGAGTTTCAAGGCAGTTTAGTGATTAGAATACCAACCTGGAAAGTGAGAGAACTGGGTTCCAGTCCCTGTCATATCGCTGCTCTTTACACCTGTTTATCCTTAGGTTTTATGGCAATTGTATACACTGCCACTAGGTCTTGCACTGATGTGATTTTAAAATAATAATAATAATATTTATATTATCAAAGCATTTACAATTGATGTTTATCCGTCCAATTAGTTTGCTTTTCTGGGGAGGAAGAAGCATTACGGCTCCCGGATAGCCAAGTGGGCAACGCGTTCGACTGGTGAAAGCGGTCCCGGGTTCGATTCCCGGTGAGAGCCTACGTGCGAAATGACCTAAGCTGTCCATATTATTATTTTGTAAAACATCGGAAAATTTATAACCAGTTTGAATAGTAGAGTTGGGTTACCCACGGAGCGGTTCATAAAGAATTTGCAGAAAGCGATTCTTGAAATTAAAGTTGAGAGCCGATTAACGGGAATTCGAAAATAAAAGGATATCGAAAACGAACCAAGTAAACGGAGATCTATCAGAGCAGCGAAGGGGAAATCGCATCAGTAAGATATCAATCAGGTCAATACCTTTTCTAGACCGTGTGCAAGAAATACACCAATTATTCGGAAATGTCTAATTTGCCCGCACATATTTCCGAAATTGAAATTAAAGGATAACATAATTGTGTTTCGGTTTTGCATGATGGTCAACGCTTCATCTTTGTTACAATAATAATAAATAATGACCCTCCCCATGGTTCACCCCTTTTCGTGGTTGTGAGCTGTAATCAATACCAATAAAATTCACTGAATGTGACATATCAAAGGCATTAAAGAAAGCTAACAATTGGAAAGCGCCAGGCCCTGATCATCTACTAAATTATTGGCCGAAATACTTTACAGCAGCTCATAAACCACTTGCTCAAAGGTTTATGGACATACTGGATAACCCTAGTCAATTGCCACAGCATCTGACTGAAGGAATTACTTATTTATTATACAATAAGGGAGATTCATCAAATCCAGCAAATTATAGACCAATCACCTATCTATCTGTTATCTACAAACTATTCACTGTCTTACTCTAGGACAAAATTTACCAGCACTGCGAAATCAACCATATAATAAGATAGGAACAAAGAGGGTGCATCAGGAAAGTTTTCGGATGTAAGCACCAATTAACCATTGATGCAGTGGTCTTAAAACAGGCACAAATCAAAAAAAGAAATTTAGAGATGGTGTACATTGATTACTCAAAAGACTTTGATTCGGTTCCTCATACATGGTTAATCAAGGTTTTGGAAATGAAAAAATTGGCCCAAAAATTATAAATGCTCTTATTAGTTTGATGGCTACGTGAAGAACCAGACTGATAAGAGGAAATAAGTCGATGGATGAAATTAACATAAGGGGCATTTTCCAAGGGGGCTCACTATCACCCTTATGTTTCTGCCTAGCTATCAATCCTTTGTCATCTCTTTTAAAGGAAACCAATATTGGCTATAAACTCATTCAAAATAGTAAGGAAAGGCTGAACCATCGTGTTCGTGGATGACCATGAGTTTCAGGTCATCCACGTTCGTGGATGACCTGAAACTTTATGCAGAAACATCTGATAAGCTGAAATCATTAATAAACACTGTAGCCCTATTCAGTAGCAGCGTCAGCATGACCCTTGGGTTGGACAAATGTGCAACTGTCTCAATTAAAAGAGGAACTATATAGAAGCATGAGGATGACTTCATTGGAATTAAAAATCTGAGAGAGGAAGACATAAATAAATATTTTGGAACTCCTCAAAATGCTAGAATAGAACATACTCAACTGAAAGCAGAGTTGAAGGAGAAATAAGAAGAATCACAAAGCTGTGCGATACAAAGGAAAGAGGTTAATAGAAAGAATCAATAGTTGGGCAGTCCCAATCCTCATGTATTTCATTGGAGTTGTATAGTAACACGGATTAATGAAGGACTAAATCTAGGTAGGCTATCCGTGTTCTGGCAAAATAGCATAACGGCTATAACAGTCGCTAGGAAAGCGGAAGACCCTGGTTCAAGTCCAAGTAATGTCAGACTTTATTCATACTTCCAGGGGAATAAAACTAAATACTTCTGATAAAAAGTGCATTATTCAATTATATTATTTTAAAACTAAATACTTCTGATAAAAGTGCATTATTCACGCAATTATGCTCTTTTGCGGTTGAAAGTGGCGATTAAAGCGCCTTTACTGAACAGTCTCGTCATTTCGTCGGTCGTTAAATATCGGCTCCATGAGAAGTCTTCTCCCGTGTCCCGCAGAAGAGATGATTGAGCGCTGTGGTCTATTAAATATATACTGGCGGCTGAGGAGGAGGGGGAGCAAGAACAATTACGTCTTTAAGGGGAGGGAGACCAACCAAAGATGATTAAAGTGACTTAACTCGGAGGTGTTCATTGGAGTTAAATGAGAAATCAGTCTCTCTAAACTCTGTTTCCACTACCTATACATTGCTTTTATTTGTTTCCTAAGAACTGTATCAGTTAATTTTAATTTACAATGTTCCACCAGCCTCCAATCGGCTTTCAAAACTTGAATCAATCAGCAAAATTAATTAGACCCCTGGGTTGGGGGCAGCATCAGTATAGAAAGAAAAGCAGTATGTTACAAGTAGCAATAGGAAGTTAGGAGAGACTGGCACTCCAGGTAGATAAGGAGCTTTTCTGAGATTACAGACAAGTCCAATCAAAGTCGAGTGACCTATTTTTGATAGGTGTCCCTCACTACACCACCAAACATATTTCCTCCCAAAGATAAATTCAATAGACTACAGTATTATGACAAAAAATATGGAAATTATAATAACCAGTAATAGAAGCAATATAATCACAAGTAATGGTATAGTAACTAGAATATATTTACCTTATTTCTTAGTATTATATCCTTATTTTCCCTCTTAAATTGCTCAATTCTTTTATTAGTTGCAATTACATCAATGTTGTTGGTAAGATTCCATATGATTGTTTCCAACTCCTGTAATGAAGAAAGATACATAGATAACTTACTATTTCCAACTGAAACTAAGGGCTCATTTAAATTTGGCAATTTTAAGTCAATTGATGAATGTAAATTTATTTTCAAGAGATTAAATAAATGATCCAATTTGGTGTTAAATAAAAAGGAAGGATAAAGTACTGACCAATGCACATGTCAGGGAGAAATTTAGATTTGATGACAAGTAAAAGAAGACCATAGTATCATCATGCACTTAAGAAATTAATTACAAAGAAGGGGAGAGGCAACTGTGTGCCAAGGAATATTCCCTAGGAGAAACAGACATGAATCAAGTCTGACAGGACCTGGATCTTCCACTTTTTGGATGACTGCTCTAGCCAATTGAACTATTGTGCCTAAAGTTTATATTTGTGTAATCATTTAGAGTCGTACAGCATTCTTAAGCAGCAATTCCCTTATATAAAAGTATGTATGTATACATTTTGTCAATGGCACCCCAAATGGTGTGCAACAGTTGCAGAAAGAGGTATCCATTCAGTGTGTGTTTATACACAGCTCCAGAATTTTAAGCTAATGATGGATAGGCTAACCTCTATTGAAATGGCATACAAAGATGCTATCAAGTGCCTTTTTGTGACAAAGATGACAATCAGTGCATGATGCACAGGTGAGAGCAGTGTCCAGGGAAACAGCAACTGCATGGTTAAGGTGGGTTTCCACTTGAGAGTTTTCACGCGAGTAACTCTCGAGAGCCACTCTCATGTGGTGATTCACTTGAGAGCTGATTTTGGCTAGAACTACTCGTGAGAGCATGCAAGGAGCTTCTTGCCAAGATTACTCTTAAGAGATCTTTCCAATCCCTGTCCACTGCATGAACTCCTGAGAGCAGTCAAGATGTCATCTCACTTAAGAAAGATTGCAGCGGCTGTAGTAATTCTTGATTACTATAAAAGGGGGAATAATAATAAAAAGAAAAGAATGTGGGTTAAACTGTGGATAGAAAGAAGGCATTCTTCCAGATCAGGCTAGCGTTATTATTAGCGTTAATACGAGAATTACAGATCAAAGATACACAGCAGTTCAGAAATTTTTGCAGACTGACGGGCAGTGAAGTTGAGTTCATTGTAGAGTTGGTGGGACCTGCAATCTTTAAAAAGGATGCCAAAACAAGGAAGACAATATCAGTGCATGATAGAGTGATGGTTACACTCAGGTTTTTTGCATCAGGCATGCACACGTAATTACAATGCACTCTTACAATTTTTCTTCTCAAAGCTTGAATTCTGTTCACCAACTTATCTGCTCTAACATGAAAAAAAATTTCAGGTGATTCTTATGGCCGCCTTCAATACCTTTTTCGTATACCTGCATGCACAATAGGCAGAATAGTAAAAGAAGTAGCACCCGCTATTTACAACTCTCTCAACGGAAAATATATATAGGTAACAAAATTTATATTGGCACTAGAAATTAGAGATTACACAAGCAAAATGCTTTTGTCTTTCGAAGGAAAAACAAGCACAATGTACATAGAAGAAGTAGTTATATATTTATTTCATAAAATCATATACATGAAAAAGGGCACCCAGTTAATTATCACTGTCATAAATTACTGTTAATACTTCAGCTGGTTGCAATTCAATAGTTTGTGTTGAGGTGCTAAGTGAAAGAAAACTGTGATGAAAGTTGCTGCCGGTAACTTGAAAAGATTCATCTTCCTCTACTGCATACAACTGGTATAGAAAATAGATGTATAGATAGCAGATATTTGAATACTGCTTATTAAATTATAAAATGATAACCATCATTCATCTTCACCAATATCAAACACAATAATTGTTGCTGCATATTATCAATTGAAACTGTCTTTTTCCAAAGAACACGAATAAATGGCTAAAAATAACAGAAGATTTTGAGAAACGGTGGAATTTTCTTCACTGCCTCGGTGCCATGGATGGAAAACATATTGTCATGCAAGCTCCTGATAAAAGTGGGAGTCTTTTTTACAACTACAAAGGGAATCACAGCATTGTGTTATTGGGAGTCATGGACCCTGATTATAAATTCATTTACATAGATTTTGGTTGCAACGGCTGAACTTCTGATGGAGGAGTGTTTTCTAACTGCAGTTTGTATGATAATTTGGAAAAAAAGGCTTTACCTCTACCTGGAAGAGAAACACCAGTACCATACTGTCTCATCAGTGATGATGCATTTGCAATGAAAGAGTACCTTTTAAAACCTTACCCTTTCATGATCAGCCTGCTCCCAATGGAAATTTTACTATTGGATTTCAAGAGCTCAGAAAACAGATTTCTTCTACATCCTCTGGAGAACCAGAGGTGTTCTGATCAACATCGGACCAACTATTCAAAATTTGTGTCCATATCAGGAGAAATTTTCACCCAATTTTCATGGTCAATCACATCCACATCAATTTCCATAGAATTATTACAATTGAATCCAGCCTTCGTAAAACTATTTGATATTGTTTGAGTTGTAACTGAATTCCATGCAGCTGTTACCATGTGCATACCTTGAAGGATGTTCAGTTTCAAATGTTTGTTCATTTCTATATATGATACTGCTTTCAGCACTAAAGCGTTTTGAAATTTGCTTTCATGGTATGAATAATGCCCAAGTGAAGTGGCAGCAGGTGACTAGTACAATTTGCTGGAAGAAAAACCACTTTAATATTACGAAGAATATTAGTATCTGGAGGGTTAGCTGGACATTTATCAATAAATAGAAGAATTTTTCTATTAGCACCACCCATTTTTGTATCTAATGACGTCAGAAAAGTTTTAAATGTAGATTTTATGCCAAGTGGTCCAATTTTAGAGAAGTGCTCAACCATCACAGATTTCAATGTAATTATATAATACATAATTGATAGGGCCTTGCGGGATATGAAAGGAAACAAAGNAAATTCCCTGAGTTTTCCAGGGTGTTCTACATCCACAAATAAGTATAATTTTTACAAGAACAATTCATAGATTAATTATGATATTGTTTAGTTGTCAGAGCCGGCCCTTGACACGGACAAGCAGGAAGATAAAGGAGTATAACTGTACTAGAAAATGGAAGCAAATTCTTAAGAAAAAAACAATGATGTGTATTGTTTCATTAAAACAATACACCTGAACAATAGTTCCAGCAGTGGCATCATTCCAGTTTCACTGAGAAAGTCCAGCTACAAATTGTGACGTCAACTAATGACCAAAACCCTTCAAGTAGAAAACGAATTGTAAACATGCTCTCTTCGCTGCTTCTCTCGCTTAACAGTAATTAGATACCTCTGGTAACAGCGACTCCGTACCATCACACGTTGCATATTTGCAATATAACGAAAACATGATGTGTAGAAGGATCACATCTGTCTAATAAGCTTGAAATTTGTCACAACAACACTGTCATCGATACGTTTCGGACCTTTTACTGCACTAATCCGCAGTCCAAAACAAAATCCAGGGAACCGTCGTTCGTAAATAGATTTTTCTAGGTTACCCGTCAAATTCCCCGAGATTTCCAGAAGAACAAAATTCTCCGAGTTTTCCAGGTTAGCGGACACCCTGTAATATCATATAGACCCCTGGGGTTCGATATCGGAATAGAAAGAAAAGAAATATATTACAGGTGCCAACACAGACTAGAGAGGGGCAGATTTCTCACACAACTCTATGCAGAAAATAAGCGTCTCTGAGTTTACAGATGAGTCCAACAGTTCAATTTCCAATCAAAGATTAGTCCTCCACAGCCGCCAATATATATTTAAATACTCTTCTTTTCAGTTACTCTGCAGCGATTTTCCATCACTTTGGAATTGTGTAACTTAAACGACTTCTCAGAACGTAATGATCTCATTGGATTCGAATATTCAAAGACGACTCAAATACCGAAGCGATATTATCCGATAAAACGAGAATTGTTGCTGCCATAACTTCTGATCTAAAGTTCTCTGGGAATTGCTAACAAATCACTCTTTCTATAAGAGTGACTGCATTACATTCGCTGTAAGAGCGAATAACCGACCAAAAGAATCTCACCTTATAATGATTTATTTCATTAGCTAAAGAAATACGCACAAATAAAATCTGTTATTATGATCGTTATGACTTATTATGATTGTTCTCATCAGCTAAAGTAAAACGCAACAATAAAATAGGTGAAATAAAATGGACTTAAAAGACAAAGTATCGGGTTCGAGTCTTAGTTACCAGCTACCATATCTCGATGAATGGAATATTTTTTATTTTTCTTTTGGTACAGGATAAAAAAAAACTTAGTTTCTTTCACTCCGGTCTCAAGTTGTGTTCACTGCTATGACAAAATGAAAGCTACTGCGATGAGGATCAAAGAAATTCATTTGTGTCATTATTCGTCGAATTCTATTAAAAGTGTTTCTTAGGCCTGGTATTATAATGTACGCTTCAAGTGGTCCAAGAGTTTAAGTGAAGATTATAATTAATCTCCTATACACATGATGGATTACCATTATTAATTATAGTCCTCACTTTAACTCAAACATACCATTATAAAACTATGTCCTAAAGTGAACTTTAGTGAAGTACAATTTAAGTACATTATAATACCGGGCCTTGGAGTAATTTTGTCGCACTTAAATGTGATTCCTCCTTCCATACCATCCTGCCTCAGCGAGGAAAGCAAAGACTCATTCCTCACCAGCCTAGTAAACCTCATTTCCTCTTCGAAGTTTGCGTTTGCCAGCTAATGGTGGATCCAAGCAGCCTCAGTGAATCAAGACTAGAAAACACCGAGTATCCGGAGTAATAAGTCTATACTGCAGAAAATAAACGCAAAATACGGCAAAGAATGTTTGCAAATATGCACGACGCATTCGAGAAAAACACAAATGAGGAAACTGTAAAGAGGTCCCACGAAAGAGCAATATTTTGTACGAAGCTGAGCTTCTGGAGACAAATAACAAAGGGGATAATGGTTCGAGATAAACACATTTCGCGCAGTTTATTCAAAAATGGAAAGGAAAACAAGGGAAAATGAAAGGAAGCTGCGCTTTTGGGAGGCAAAGAGGGCAGGTCAAGAAGACGCGATTTCAAAATAAAGCAGATGCTTACATTTGGCGGCGAAAGCATGGAATCGATACCACTTCTCCTTCCTCTGTAAATGCATTCCACTTTTCAACTCGGCCTACGAATGCATTAACTTTGAGCGAACATTTTACCATAGAGCGATCATTCAAACGGATGAAAAGTCAGATACATAGGGTTGACGAGCTCATCCAGAGGAGCGAGACTGGGCAGAGAGACATGCTTATGTTACCACTGCCACTGGTTAGAAGGGAAAAATACTTGTTCTTCTCACGGCGATTCATTTTATTAGATTCCGAAAAGTATATATATAGAATTACAAAAGTGAGCGAATCATGACGACCACCTACTAATTCTGTCAAGTGCCAAAGGTACCTAGGTTTGGGCTAAGTCCTTATTAGCCACCAAAAGTCCAGGGGAGGGAAGTAGAGGTCTGCATGGGCCGGGCAGTCTACCGGGCGCCTGTGTAACTTGAGAGGGAAACAATTATTCGCTTTGAAACTGCGTTCTTTGTTCTTGCATTGGGATGGAGGCTTTCTAAAGTTACTACGTAATGTTTAAACAATACGCAACGTGACTTCTTTGTTCTAACAAATTTATGCCCATAGAAGAGAGAGATCAGTAACAATCTTAACAGAATAAATCTGATATAGATTGGAATTATCTTCTAAAACATTTCTGTTTCTTTATAGAATTTACCGACATATTTTTTAGTTTCTTTTATCTGCAAAGCAGTTTTGACGTTTCCAGAGATTTTTTTGGCGTTACTCATGGGAATAATAAAGGTACAATACGGGCAGAGTTGGGCTCAATTATAAACGGACTGGGTCTGGGCTGAAAATTAAGGCCCTAGTTAAGTAAACTTCTAAAGGATAAAATGAGGAGTGGTCCTCGCCTACCCTAGTAGCAAGGAAGCGATAAGAGCAGAGCAATGACCCTATGGGTGTTTTAAAAGCATTTGATTATGTAAGTGGACAGGGTGGTTGAATACCTACAGCATAACTCAACCGTAGGTACTTCGATACCATCAGAGCAAGACATGCAAGAGTATATGAAATTACTTTTCCCTCTATCCTGTACCGAAAGACATGGAAATATATTCAATTTATCGAGATATTGCAGCAAGAACGAGCACACTACGTAATAATAGCAAAAATCCGCAACAATTTGCTGCTTGCTCTCTTTAGTTGTATTTTCATAAAGCAACCGTTTCTATGAAAACGTCTTTCTTCACAGCGACTTCGTATGGATTTATCTCGAAACCGGTCCTCTGAGACGAACGCGTCCATAACTTATCATTGAGATAGAGGTGTTCGGACGAGTTGTCAACGCAAAATGTATACGTCGGAGAAACGACAGAGAATACAAGAAAATATACTCGAGAGAACAATTATAAATACAAAATTGCGATAAATTATCATTAATAAACGATGATTAGTATTTCTCGCAAGAGATAGTTACGATTTTAAAATAAACATAACCTACGTTAATAAATTATTTAGTATATTTAAACGAATTGGGTAAAGGGGTAGAGCAAAATATACTTTTACCTTTATGTTTTACGAAGAGAATTCAAATTTCGATAGGTCGCCGATGAGTATTATTTCTTTAATGGAAAAGGGAAGACCCCAATTCATATCCATTTTAATATTTTTTTTAAGAAAACATAAAACAGTTTCCCAACTGGAGAAATCCGACTATCCAAGTGTCGAAGCCGGGACCTTGATTTGCCAGCACGTCAACCACCGCGGCTGGTACACCACGATTACGAACTAATCTGAAAATGTACTACTTCGAAACCGAAAGTGTATTAAACTTTTAAAATGGACAGTCCATAAATTTACTTGTCTCCCCAAATTAGTAGCCATTTTGTTAAACAAAAGAGCACTTTAAGCCTGGGAAGCGAGGCGACAATTCGTCAGGCGATGAGAGTGTCTTCAAAGCAAATTATTGGCGTCGATATTGACGTAAATAAAGGGGAGGAGAGGAAGGGCCTTTTCCGCCCGTTGACCACTCTCACGCCTCGATTCCACGCTTTTTATCATCGCAAAGGGAAACGGCGCTTCGAGGAAACTGTCGCCAACACAATCCATGCGCCCATCGCCCCCAAATTCCAGCAAATCACAAACATGCGATGTCGATGAGGTTTAAGGTTGCGAACAGAACTTCTACTGGGATAAAGCAGCAATATATTTATTTTTTTTTTTACTTCCCCAAGTCCCTGCAAACATCCATAAATCAGGTAATTACGGTGACAGACGTAAACAGTAACGACGGACGAACGCATACAACCCTTTTTCTAATCAGATAAATCCTATTAGTTGGAACTCGAACCCGGTACCTTTAGGTTGGAGTGCTAAACACTCCGCGACCGCGAATTCGTTTCAAGAAAAACATAAGGAAGAGAGAGTGGTGGTGTGAGCTATGACTACAGTTGAACACCTACATACACATAATATAATAAAATATATCTAATCGCGTATCCTTCCCGGAAAGAATGAGTCCCTAAAACGACTTGTCCTCGCATCTCTTATTTCACGCTCAAGTAGCAGAAGGGGGTCGCATATTACTACTAATGTACTTTCTCTTAATTTATCTAGCAATCGCAGTCTAATCTCCTTTCTTTCAAGGATTCCCAACCTGCGTGTGAGAGCATTTGCGTAACGCTTGCTTTTCCATCGTAGTACTTTTTAACAAATCGTATCGCCTTGCGCTGCACTTCCTCGAGTTCGCGAGTACACGTTTCACTCGCTGGGTCTCATATACTCGTCGCATATTCCGTATGTGACAAAGGAGAGAGAACATTCCTCCCTAACTTTTCCATCGCATCTACCTATAATGCGCTTTATAAAACCGAACTCTTTAGTTGCTTTACCGCAGAGTTCTCGGATGTGATTTTTAACATCAACAAATGCTGGAAATGCACACCATTCATATAGTAATTGAATTAGTTGTGTGCCACGCGAATATTGTAGATGAGAGAGACTTTGTTTCATTTATAGGATTCAAAACAGAAAATACATTTATTTCTTTAATTGCGAGTCTTTGAGAAGAAGGGGCGGAGAATTGAGAGTACAATAGAGTGGTAGAAAAGTAAATTGAGAGTTTCTTTAGATCGAGTGCCCCCAATGCTTCAAACACTTCCAAAAATTTGACAAAACATTCCATGAAAACCGAGTTCTTACTCTCGAAGGTGGATTTTCAAGCCAATATGGAGCTTTCGCTCACTAGAGTGAAAAAAATTTGCTGAAACGAAAAAGGCGGGAAGTGTTCCCAGAATTTCGTTTGTCGTGTCGCTTGGGGACATTGATTTTCCTTGAACGGAACTGAGAGAAACACAGACATCCTTGGTATCCCCAATTGCGTCGTAATACTCCCAGTACATCCAAACTCATCCCACTTATATGTATTGCTTCGATGTATTCCGCGATACCGTACAAGATTAGAACCAACTGCGCTTAAATAACTGTAGTTACTCTCACTACCAAAACCAATAATGCAATCCTCTAACCAACTGCAGAGTTGAGCAGTCTCTCACGCCAGGGCAACCAGAAATCCGATCCCACTCTTCCTTCTGTAACCCTTTAAGTTTTCCAAATACGTACGAACGAAGTTCTCTACCGAAGCTGTTTTCTTTTCTCTTCTGTCATAAACCCGTCGCTTTTGGGAATTTGAATACTTCGTTTTTATTCTACGACTTTAAAATATCAAACAACTTATATAATGGAAACAGGAAGACGATCCCAATTACATCCATTTTAATAATTGCTGTTATTGACGATCACAATCAACCATTCCTTAATCAGAAAAATCCAACTAACCGGGTCTCGAACCCGGAACCTTGGTTTTGAACGCTATCACTCTAACTCACCAACCGCTGGTGAAAACAATGCCTATTATTAGAAGATCTCTTACTGTGGAAGAGTTAATCTTTAGTTTTCATACGTTTGTGAACTCCAATTCGTGAATACGTACGTCCAATTCAACAAATATATTAATTTCAAATTGAAGAAAATTCGATCAAACAATCTTCGTTTCCAATAAGTGTTTCGGCGGATCTTTAAAGAAAAAAATCTCGAAACAAAAATCTAGACGTTTTTCTAAACATGACACCAGATTGCGACCGTACGCACTGCGATATTTAAGCGTCAAATATTGCATTTCCAATGGATTGGATCGTGAATTCCTGTAACAATTGAAAACAATCTCGGGATTGCCGAGACAGATTCTTTTCCGCGATACATACAGGAGATTTCCAATTGAAGGACAGGGAACTCGACTTCCCTTGACCTTTCCTTGTCTAATCCGCAGATGTTTCACCAATACCGAACTGCCTCGAGCTAATTCTTTCCTCGAAGCGTCACATTATTTTCTATTCTACAGTGAAATTGGTAAAAAGCGAATATCGGTGACAATCTACCCTTCAGAGCATCATTGTCCGACATACAGCCTGCTGGAGCACTAATGTGCGAAATCGCGGAATGCTTGTATAAGAGAATGGCAGTCTGATTTCAGGGATTTCTCACAGGTGTTCCATGGAAGTCCGGCCATAGAGTGAAACACAATACTACGCTTAAATATATTAGAATTTAAATAAAACTGACAATTTCCGACGAATTATTAATGTTCAAAGATATAACTTCCGGGGAAGTGAGCCCTTATACCGGAAGTCGATACTCTTGGCTTCACTTTTACGCCCTCTACGTACACTTAAAATGAACCTCAACTAAGAGTCGCTTTAGGGCCCGAAATTAATTGTTTTGCAGGAGTTAAAATAAAGATTATACTAAATATTCTTGTCGATTCATCACATACACAGGAGACTTACTATAATCTTCACTTTAACTTTAGCAATGGAAAATAACACCAGGCCTTAAAGTGAATATTAATATAAGTCCATTTAAAGTTTACATTATAATACCGGGCATTTAATACTTTAATTATACATTTGCCGAAAAGCATGGAATTTTTGACGCTAAAAATCCGTAAAATTAGTTACGCGAAAATACGAAATACATGTACGAGAGAATATCTTAAACATATAAATCCTTTTCGTTTTTGATATTTTTATGGATAATTTTTAGGTTTTAAATTCCTTTAAAACATTTTTATTCATTCGCCCATTTTTTATGAAATATTAAATGAATATTTAAAATTATCTAATTTAAAAAGTAAATAAACTCAATTAGTCGTCTTTAATTTTATTATTACAATATGATAGCTAGATGATTTTAATAAAGAAGTTATCCCATTTATTGTTTAAATTTTCACAAGTTAATTAGCTAAAAATGGCATCAGGCACTATTTTAGTAGCTTTCTTGTTAACTAATCAATGAAATGCTTTATTAACAAACGTACTTTATTTATGAGTATTTCCTTCACAAAACAACGACTGAAAATAATGAATTTCCCCACCTCAGTCTTTCCACATTTGTATTTCAAATACAATTGTATCCGAAACGGTAAAAATGTTGGTATCGCGCCATCGCTACTTAATACCTTCTTCCATACCAGCGCCCCCTTATGTTTTGGTGGGAGATATCGCCCCCGCTGAATACATTGGTCTACACACTTGAGGTTTCTTTTAGGCTCAGCATGGAAGGGGTCGAGGGTTACGAGGTCTCCATGTGACAACAAAGCGAAGGGGATTGTGGGTGAAGATAGCGCCCGCGAGGGGAGAGGCGGCCGAGTGACAAAGTTCGGATAAAATAAACGACGACGCAACACTCACCCACGATTGAAAACAAGTGACCGTCTATCAAACGGAATAAAGGAACACGATCGAAGTTGGAATTACGAACGATTTATTCCAATTCTTAATTAGAATTTAAATGGGCTTCCAAACGCCCATCTTTGAGTGAAAAATTAGTTCCTCGAAACTCGATTTTGTCACAGTTGAGTGAATTCGTTTCCATGACACGAAATAAACAGATATAAAATAGGATTCTACTAAAATCCATTAATAACTATTTGATGGAAGAGGGTAATACTTTCCCCACTCTTTCCACATTTATATTACAAGTATAATTTTTGGTAAATGATAGCTCGAGCCCGTCATAGAAAGAAAATGTTAGCGGCAAATTGGATGGAGAACGCAAACAAGAACTCGAAACTAAAGCAGAATGATAACACAACATGAAAACTATCGTATCAGCACGCTGTTTTGACCTATTTTTAGTAATTCACTGTTATTGAGCGGTTATTCCAGTTATATTGTAGTTATTCCACTGCTATTCCTCACTTAACCTGAGAAACACTAAATTAGAGCAATTCTTCGAACCCAAAGAAATGATTCATCGGCTTTTTTCAAATTTTATACTTCAATTCTAAAGTTCGCCTTACGAAATGTTATAAGGATTCGTACGATGAGGAGCCCTTGCACGCTTTTAACACTGCAGCACACATATTTGAAATTGATGTGGTCTCTTTTTTAACAAAAACACATTGGCAAACTCATTAACCTAGTGGGTAACGCCGCACCCACGAATTCCTAAGATAATTTTGCAGTTTTACGTGAATACTAAAAATGTTCTTTTGGATAGAGCAATCATAAAACTTTCGCCATTAAAATTTAGAAAAATGACAATCGCTTATCATTAACGGGAATCGGGCGGTACAATTGAAAACCTGAGGAAGCCTGAGTCGGAGAAATTTTCGAGAACTAAATTGCATTTGTTCTTACATCATTGGATTACTTATACTTTGAAAGTATAGATGACTAAGAATTAACTCCATCTCGAACGAAACACGAGTTATTCGAAATTATCAAATTTTAGGAAATCCCTGGGGTGTAAAACGTAGTATGTACCCTGAGTGAAATTTATCAAAGTTACAGTCAAGAAGCATTAGCGGAAGAAAAATAAGTAGAACTACGAAAAGTTGCAGCAAATATACAGGTATCCAGCACCGAAAAGTTTACCAAACTTCCAATTCACAAACTAGAGGAAGGTTATCTAATCATCATGTTTCTTGGCCCACAATATTAAGATTTGAATCCTAAGCATAAAATAAAATACGAATTACTAACTACTGAAATTATGTTTCAGTCAAAACTCGATGTTATTAGTGTAAATCAGCATTTTTCTACTTCGGCGGTGGGAATCGCGAAGTATCAATTTATTCGACCGACCAATGATCCGACAAGACAAAAAAAAGAAGAGCTCGTGTTTGAATGTCTGCTACGTCAGCGTTTTACGCAGCAAATCTGATTTTGACCGCATTTCCGCAGTATCACTTACGTCACTTAGCTAGTGAGGGAAATTGAGAATGGTCTGATCACTGAAAATATCTCATTCACAGAACCACGGATGACGTAGTCGACGAAGGCATCCAAGTTTAATTACTCTTCTCGATCGGATATTTACTTTATTTATTTTTAACGGATACGTTTCTATTTACTGATAGTTTGGGTAACCGTAGAACTCAGTGATACAATTGTAAATCAACTGGAACCCTAATCTACTCCTCCTTGTATATTTAAGGGTTTTCATTTTAACGCCGAAGAAGGGGAGAACGCAAAATAGAAGCGATAGAGGGATCTCAAGGAAATATTATAACAACCGGTAATTAGATAGCTGAAGAATTCAGATACTATTTCGCAAGTACTTATAAAGATCCGGATCAAACTAGTAACTAAAATCCATTCGAATGTAAAGCTAATTCATAAATACCTTTTATAATATGTTCAAAAGATTAGTTAAGAAGCCACGATATAGTTCCTTATTTAAAAAGAATATTCAACGAAGCCATTAACAACGGTCAGCTACCAGAAGATTGGAAATCTGCCACAGTAGTTCCAATACACAAAGGAGGAAGTAAAAAGTCGCTGAAGAATTATAGACCTATCAGCCTAACTGGCGTGGTGTGCAAGGTATTCGAAAAAATTATAGCGGATTATTTAAAACGCGTTTGGGAGTCAGAGGGGTGGCTTAATGAAAACCAATATGGATTTAGGAAAGGTTTCTCCTGCGAATCACAAATGTTAGGACTATATCAAGACTTAATAGAATCACAGGACCGGGGAGAACAAGTAGATGCTGTTGTCGTGGATTTAGCGGATGCTTTCGACGTGTTAGATCATAGCTTACTGTTGCAAAAAATGAGTATGATGGCTGTGGACCCTAGGATAGTGAAATGGACGGAGGACTTTGTTCGAAATAGAACACAGAGAATAAAAGTTGGAAATATGATGTCAGATACAGTTAAAGTAACTTCAGGGGTAGCACAGGGTAGTGTATTGGGGTCGTTATTTTTCCTAATATTTATTAACGATACGCCTAACGTTATAAAATTTCGTGTACGATTATTTGCGGACGACTGCATAATCTATACAGTTGTTAGAGGGAATGGCGATTGCAACGATTTACAGTGATATTGATGAGTTAAACAATTGGGTCACATCAAAAAAACTGGACATCAATATAGGTAATTGTAAAGTTATTAGCTTTGATAAGACCAAATTTCAGTATTCTTATAATATCGGCGGTAATGTTTTACCGAAGGAAAATAAGGTCAAATACTTAGGTGTTACTTTTAGTAGAGATTTAAAACGGAACGCGCATATAGAAAACATTATAGGTAAAGCCAACAAAGATTAAACTTTGTAATACGTATTCTTAAAAAATCAAGTAAGAAAATAAAGGAAAATGCCTATACATCGTTGGTTAGGCCTCTGTCAGAATACGGAGAATGCTTGTAGGACCCTTATCAAATAGGAATTAAAAAAGAATTAGAAAAGGTACAAATAAGGGCTGCGAGGATCGTGCTAGGGAGGTATGAAAAACGTAGCAGCGTAACGCAGATGCTAAGGGAATTAGGCTGGGAGAGTCTAGAAGCCAGTAGAAAGAAAAAGAGACTATCTGTATTCCATAAGACTTTCGTTGGCATTCCAGCGTTCAAGGTAATACGCGATAGGGTAAAGGAGGTATATATCTGGTCCTCCTAAGCACAGAAAAATTCTGCCATAAGATCAATACTCAATATATTACTTANAATGGCCTTAGTCGTCAAAGGGATGGGTTGTTTATTTCCCAAATATTTAACCAAATTTCCGTGTATTTTATCAAAATATTCGAAATTTCTGATAAAAATTATAAGAACTGATTATTCCCGTGCACAGGATAATTCATGAAAACAACATTCAACAATGACCTTAGTCGTCAAAGGGATGGGTTGTTTATTTCCGAAAAAATTACGAATTTTTCGTCTATTTTATCAAAGTTCTTGCAATTTCAAATTTATATAAATGATTCACGACTAAAATAAGATTATATGATTATTTTCCTTTCTTGTGACACTTTTCTCAATTTCATAGGACCATTTTTTCTAATTTAATTTTGTAAAAGAAACGACCTCTGCAAGTCATGAAAACGTAATTTACGTACATCTCTTATGGAAACGTATTGTCTGCTCCTGGGTTCGAACCCGGAACTTTACAGAGACGAGAATAGTTTTCCTGGGTGTTTCACCATCGTAGAAACACAATACAGTTTGTTTCAGATCTCTAAGTCAAGCCGTTTCTGAGATAAATAGGAGCCGGACATACGGACAGACATTTGCTTTTTATATATATGATATGTACAAAAAACACGTCCCTTTTTACTTATACTAAATTGATGATAATCCCTATAAAGGCTTTCCTTTCCTCGGGTGCCTAAATTTCACTACTTGATATTTTTCTCATGTTTACGAAAGTGAAATAAGTATATTAGGTATTATTATTTTCAACAGAGCCCATAAGAACAACATAAGACAAAAATAACGTAATTTTACAATTGATGGGACGATTGATCACAACCGGAAATATCGGAACTTTTTTGGGAATAGGAATCGAACTATTTTTAATCTAATTTCAAATCGTTTCTAAATCGATTCTTTCGGACTGTTTCGTATAAAACTCTTCCATTCCGGATAATTCCTTCCGTTTCTCATTGATTAAAGATATACTTATTGTCCAAACTTACTATAAAATTGAAATCTTTAGATCTTGTTAACGCCCAAATATGTTATTTACTGTGAATTTACTTGACTTAATTTTGTGTAAATATAGAACCCTAGTTCTCGATATCTCCATAAAGTTCGTTTATTCTATTTTTTTTCAGTTCAAAAATGAGTTTTTATTTTAAATATATTTTTTAACATTTTTAATTTTACTCATATTAATTTAATTATAATAATGAACATTATGTAATATAAAAATAGAATTATCAAATTGTTATTCTGCATTCTAGGATTTAAATATGATAGTTATATGAGTTAAAATATATTTTTACCAACAATTTTCAATAAAAATGCTATCTTTCGCTATTTTATAAGCATTTCTATTATTTATTCCACTAAACTTTTAATTAATGACTATACTTCGTTCATTAAATGTTCATTTCTCAAGAGGAATAGTTAAATTTAGTAAATTTTATTGATTGGAGGAATGGTGAATAGTATCGGAATCGGAACTTTGAGACAAGTACCGGTTATTGATCGAATTTGGTATACATTTTGGTATCCCCTCATTAAGAAAAAGAAGGTTGGAACACGGCTGTATATGAATTAAAGGTTTAAAAACACTCCGTAAGCCGTCTTTCGGCAAGCGGAACTCGCGCTCAGAGACAAACGGGAAGATCCGGATTACCGATTTCTGGGACTTCCCAGGAGTGTTAGGAGGAGTTACGGAGTGTTTTTAAACACCTAAATCGCCTCATTAGTAGTTTTTATTATTATGACAGAACACTGCAAAATATAAAAATATTGTTTTGCTGATAATAAACAAATTTTAAAGGAAACCTTACTCTTAATATTTACGTTACTATACATCCAACATGTTTCATTGCCTTCCTATAGAAGTACACTAATATCGGTAATATTTGTGGTGAAATTTCATTTCAAAGTTATCCACAAAACATAAGATTTTCATTTCCGAGATAAATTTAGGACGAGATTCATTTCGACGAGAATGCGTTAAACAGTAATTACGACAAATAAAAGGTGCGCCAATGTACAGACGAAACAGTACTCTAACGATGTGTACATGATTCGGAATTCGCTGCGTCATGTCAAAGCACTGCCATCACTGGAATTCAACGCTCACTGGAAGTAGTCATCTCAATCGGCGCGACAAATGTTTAGGAATTTATCGAAGTTCACTCGCTTCGTCTGCAGTCGGGTTCAAGTGCAGCGGAGTATCCGAGTCCCGATTAACCGACGTTCCGTATTGTCCGAGGTACATATTTGTGTGCTTTGCCTTTTTCACCAACGTCGGCACACCGCTGAAATTGCTTTTGCTGTAGCTGCACCATCACAGACAGGCTAACGTCGCCATAATAGTCTGGAGATAATCTGATGTATATATTACAAAGGAATAGAGACATATTTTACTTTAAAAACATTTTGCCGAGAGTGATTTTACAATTAAAACACACGCCGTAATACGGCAATACATGAAAATAGCGTTTATTTCATAGTTTACGTAGGCAAGACGACCCTTTCATGTTATCCGAGTTTTGCAATATCTGAATTGGTCTCGTGTCGCATTGAGACGGATGATGGAGATTCTACTGATTTTGCAAATGGTCGCAATTTCGAGCCATTTTCACACTCGTCAGTGAGTTCAAATTTACTGACAACATCGATGAGGCAATGCGGTCATTGTGAAACTGAATTTCAGGGCTGTTTTGACTGCCAAGAATGAGCAGCAATGTACTGTAATGAATTTGAAGGGGAGTGCATCAACTAATTCACAATATGATACGGAGGAAACGCGCTTAATTGGGTAGCATAATGCGCAAAAACGAAAGCCAATAGAAAAGGAGCACATTTCCGAGAAAAGGAAATATTTGAAATAGTGGATTGAATAACAATAGAATAGGAAATAGAGGAGCTCATAAAAGTCGTAGTCTGTTTCGTCATATTATTTCAACGGCGAATCATAGCCATTTATTTAGGCCACGGTTGACTCCTTTCTATTGCATTTCGCGCAAGCGGCGTCTACGGAATGCAAACCCGAGATAACTTATTTGTTCCAACATCACGTTGTAGAAATACCAATAAATAATGAAAAATTTGCGATGAAATACAAAGCAAACCAAAATTGCGGGGGATTCGCTGATTGGCATCAATTAAATTACCGATTCCAAAAGAGCGAAGCATCGATAAAAATTCAGAAGAGAAAAGTCTAAACGAAGAGAAAACTTGCTGGTTACGTTTCACTTGGAATAGAAAAGAAGAAAGAACGAACCGATTGGAGAATCTCGTAAAACACGAGATAACGCGAGAGTTGAGCGCATAGCAGAGTTGTAATCAGGGGACGCGATGGGTGTTTACACACTCTTCCATAGAAATAATGGGTTTTAAAACATCGAGATTACGGGAGATAAATAGCAATCGTTTAAATGATTACAATTACAATCGCCACTGGCGAGGGAATATGGTGGTACATCGGATAACGAGTGATCCAGATTACGAATGTTTCGGCTAACGAATGTTTAGTAGCTGCTAACATAAATCAGCAAATATGAACGGCCGTTCCAAAATCTTATCTTTAAAGAAATGAGCTGATCACATAGGGTTACACCCACCGACCCAAATGGGTTGTTTACGTTCAATACAGAATGCCTCATAACAACATGTTTCGGTTAACGAATGCGATTCCGGAACGAATTACCTTCTTTAGCCAACGCATTACTGAATATGTAAATATAAATCCGATTCCATCTCTATAACATTTAGGGCAGAAGTTTTCCTACTCCGGGAATTAAGGTAATTTTGCGTTTACTCCATGGTTCAGATCCCAAATACAGAGAAGTGAGCAACGCAACTGTGATAAGGAAAGGCTTCGATGCGAAGATCGTATCAATGCAACAGACTTCGATTACTAAAGTGAAGTGAATTAATACGGAGAATGAAAGGAGCACGTGAAGGTTTGCGCCTAGGAAAATTCCCAATGAGAAACAGACGTGAAACACTGACAGGACCGGGACTCGAACCCGGGTCTTCCATTATCGGGTGGCTGCTGTAGCCAATTGAGCTACTGTGCCAGAACAATTAGACACGCCTTTTGGCAGACTTAGTTTTTCTTTGGGAATATTCCAAGAGGCAGTACACTGTAATTACTAAAGACCGCGGACGATGTCGCTAAGTCAGACAGAAACACTTTGTCCTTCAAGTCTTCCGAAATGGTTCGAGAGGATGTTCCGGATCGATAGATGAATTGCTTAATGCCTGAATCTACTCCAGGTTCGAGTCCTGCTTCTGTCAACCTTTTTAATGTCAGTTTTTCCTAGGGATTTAACCAATAAGTCTCTATTGTGCGTTTACTGAAGGTCCTCCATTCCATCTATTTGTGTGGTCTATCATAAAACACTACGAAGTTTAATAGTTTAATATATCAGAATAGTTTGGTTTCTATGAATAAGGGAGTAAATGAATATCGTAAAACACCGATAATCAATTCTACTATCATTAATTGGGACGGATTTGCTGAATAATTCAAAGGCAACAGAATTTTAAGAAAGATAAGATTTCTGGAACAGCAACAAGCAGCAGTTACGTAAAATTGTCTTAAAATTAATACTTTCACAAATAGGTAATATGATAATCTCGAAGAATGAAAAAAAATCTTCGGAATGTACGAATTGCTAATAATTCAAACGGTTACAAATAGGCTATCCTAACTACGTGGAAGTAGTCAATTTTTACACCCTCATACGTTCTCTCAAAAACACGCAATCAAAAATACTAGGCATTTATTTTTCGTGTTACGACGGAGAGCAAGAATTACTTCATAAACTAATCAAACCAAGAAATAATAAACATGTGAACTCGTTAACTTTAAAAACGACAGCTACACTTTGCAGAACGGAGGTTGAAAATTAATGCATGCACCCCACGAAACAAGAGAAAGCCACGTTCGTATGCACCACGCGACATTACGTGATGTCGAACGTTAACACGGAGTTTTAAGTCACGAATTGCGTGGAGCCGATCTCTGATGCAAGCAGATATTCTTCTCTGGGGAGAGAGGATTAATAATATAATCATTCACGATAATTCATACATCTCATATATTGTGATGTATTCGAGTGCGTACTCAGAATTGCGGATCGAGCAGTACTTATGGAGGTTAAGATTCGAAATGAGGGAGTTGGAATTGTGTGTCTGAATACGCAGCATGACTTAGGTCCATCCATGGCTAAGACGATTCGCAAATGCGAAGTGCGTTAATTCTGCGAAGGTAGAGCCGACAAACAAAATGCAGTCCACGGTGTAAGGGAAGGCTCATGTGAGTGGTCGGTACTAATGACTTGTCATTTCCCGGCTTCTTATCAATCCCGGGATGAATAAGTTATTCATCCCGGGATTTCAATTTTGAGTCAGGTTGACTAAAAATGATACAATTTCGTTTCATTTTCTGGTTTTTAGTTGATTTATAACTAGATAAATTCATTTTTCCTTAAAATTCTCATATCACAAAAAAGAACAATTTAGTTACCGTGTCGACACGATATAGTGTTGTAATACAGGCGTGGTTGAAAATTTATTTTATCGGCTGTGGCATGTGGAATACATTGAGAAACCACTAAATTACTCTTCCGAGGACAGCTCATAATTTTCTATCTTATTGGACGAGTTGACTGCGATTATCAGCAATGGAATGGAATGAGTGAAATGGCGAGTAGAGTGGCTCGAACCTTAGTGTAGTAGTAATGTGCATTGATACGGAGGGCGTCCAACAGAATGGGTGTGAAACGTGAACTATGGCCACAATATGGAAGATTAAATGATGCGAATAAAAGTGATCGAGTAGGTGACGAAGAAGTAATTCGAAGAGCAAACGAAGAGAGAATACCTTGGAGAAAATCAGACACACCTCGAGACACGACAGACTTCTTCTGAAAGCAGATCCTTTGTAGGATTCGAAGGAACGCTTTTTAAACACTGATAAACCAAGTCTGGTTCATTATGAATGTGGAGTAAGAAAAAGGAAAATGCGTTTATCGCTGGACAGCTCATAAATATCCGATTTTTGGGATATAAATATACAAGAAAGCGATGCAGAAGGCCAAAATGCGAACGCCATGAAATGATCGTTCGTTCGAAGACTGTTCGGAAGAAACGTGGTAGAAAATAATTCAGAAGAGTTTGTGGGTGAAAACACTCGCATTCAAGACCGTGCAGAAAACGCGGTTTTCTGTCGTCTTATCCAATTCAATAAGAAGAATACTTTACTATTGATTTTTTCAAAAAGTTTGAAACTATATGGAGAAAATAATAAGAAATTTACTGGGAAGATTCTAAGCGGACTATTTCCAGTGACTCCCGATCAATGACAATGAAATGGGTATAAAATTAAGGAAGGAATCCGCGTTGGGCGAATTTAAGCATTTTAAACCGGCATCACTTCCATACACTTTAAAACTTCGTGATTCAGACGGCAAAAATACTGTCATTCGTCCGCCAAAACAATTTATAGTAGACAATTTATACTTATAGAATCGGATAAAACGATACGAGATTTTTAACGAAACATTGTGTGGATACTTATCACAAGGTATCTCATGTATGTACAAGGAACAATCAAACACAAATGAATAAGTACAAAAGTGATTAATTCCAAGCTGTCACGATAACGGAATGCCGAAAAGTATTTTTATAAATTAACGAAGAATGACTGGCGAGAATTTGGTAATTAATACTTGGGTGTAACGGGGCGCTATCTGACGGAAAAAACTCGAAGCTGACACTTTGGTATTTGAGGTGTGTATAAACACCAAAATCTTACTCGAGCGACGATAAATATTAATGCGTTTTAAGCTCCGTACATGCAGTCCCTATAGATCACCGCCTCGTTTCCCCGCTCGCAAAATAAAAAAATCACAGGTGATGAGGGCCTGCAATGGGGAGATAACTGTGGTCACTTTCCACGACTGGCCAAGGGCAAACATTATCCATAACACACACTGCGATGCTATTAAAGAAAGTTATATATATATATAATAATTACACTTTCACTTTGTTAATTATCAATTATCACTTTGCTATATATATAAAGCAAAATGTCTGTCCGTTCACCTCTCTTTCTCAGAAACGACTTGATGTGGACATGTGAAACAAAAAGCATTATGTTTCTACGATGCTTAAACCCCCTTGAAAACTATTCTCATCTCTTTAAAGGATCGGTTCGAACCTAGGAGCCCATAATACGTTTCCATAAGGAATGTACATAAAGTACGTTTCCATGACTTAAGGAGATTGTTTCTTTTACAACATTAATTAGAAATTAAGCTCCTTAAATTTGATCTTACTGAAAAATAAACGTCCGAAATCTTTCATTATTTTTCGAAAAATAAACCATCCAAAGAAAATGGATAGCTACTCGTATTATTTATTATACGAGTAGCAGACGACAGTCTTCGAGTAGTAAAAGTGCTTCGACAAATAAGGTCATTTGGCAGAAGTGGACTCCCACCGGGAATCAAACCCGTGATCGCTTCCACCGAAGGCGAAGCCCATTTGCCTATCCGAGAACCCGACATTCTTCGAGTTAAAATCTTCCAAAAGGGGAAATTACGCAGAGGAAATTTAAGAGAGACTTTGCATGTTTGCGTCCAGATTAAAACCGAAAAGAATATTTTAATTATGGTTTAAATAATTTAATAACGATCTAAACGTTAAAAAAGTCCATCTGTTTCTTGAAATGCAAGAAATGTTGCGACACCGTCAAAAAAGCTTTACTAGAGCGATACGCAACACTAGAATAACGGCGTCCACACCTAAGTTGCAGGTAGAGTGATGACACTCCAAACAGGTGTAGCACCAGCAATCTACCGATGCGTCTACACGGCGACATTTCGGCTGTACACTCAAATCTAGACACAAAAGTGTGTTCGTGTAGACGCATTTTAAGTGATGGGACGATACCAATATTTTTACCATTTCCGATTCTTTCTATGATTAGAACTCATTACTTCAATTACTGTTGACTCGGGGAACAAATTAATAAAGTACTTTTAAAATAAAACATTCGGTAGAATGATAATAGAACATTTTTATAGAGGATGATAACATTTTTATTGAATCGATTCGATAAAAAAGTGTATTAATTAATAAAACATTTAGTAGAATAAAAATAGAAAATTCTTATATAATAGAGAAGGATGTTTCTATTGTATCGCTTCGTAGGATTACGTAGGATTGGTAACAAAAGATCTTCATACAGTCGGCTAAAAAGAAGTATTGTGAGAAGAAAAAGTACATTGTAAAAAGAAGCACTACTATGAGCGCGTCTCAGTTTTGAAATACTATCATTGCGGTTTAAGTAAAGAACAAACCTGTCAGTTGTATTTGGAGATTAAAAAACAAACGAATCCTCAAATCTATACTAATCGTTATGTTTTCAGTTTAATCTAACGTATAAATCTTTCGGAGAGCTTAACAGATAACACTGGCGAAAGATACATCGAGTAAACTTGTTATCTTCAGACGAGGACCACTGGAATGAGTGCGCGCACTGATTGAGGATGAAACGGACGCATTTACACAGGTACCTGACTATATTTTATCTTAAGAACGTTCTTTTCGCGGATAAGTAAATGGACTGACAAATGTTTCGCGGGATGTTCCATTATGAAATATTTATTTATGACAAAAGCAGAGTGCCTCATTGAGAAATGATACCTTTCTGCCAAACTTTACACGCAATTTAAGATGAAACCGAAGGTACAGTTCACTCTCCATTATCCGAGTTAATGCGGACTGGGGCCACCTCGAAAATCTATAACTCGGATAATACGGAAGGATCATAAAGCGTAATTACATTGTGAAATAAACACGATATTTTCATGCTTTGCCGAACCAGAACGTTCATTTACAATTAAATGACGTAAACATCTCTCGCTTCTTTTTTCCGATTATAATATTATGCCGAGGTTTACTTGTGTACGCTGACGATAGGACAGCTTAAGTAGATTAAAGAGGTACATATGTGAATAAAAAGACAAAGCACACAAATATGTACCTCGGATAACCTCGGTTAATCGAGACTCAGCTGTGTTAAGTTTAAACCGAAAACTTTCATATATAAGTGCATACAGTAAGGTTTTCGGTAAAAAATACGATTTCGGGACGAATTCATTAGCGGATGCATTAAATTAAGTATGTAGTAGTTTTGTCAATCTCGCCCTGAAAAAAGTATTTTTATTATTATTACAGAATGAATTTCTCGTCTTTATTGGATGTAAAAATAGATGCAGAAAAAAAGCGAGGTCTAACGGAAAAAATCCCGGAACAAATGAGGGAAATCCAGAAACGGAAGATTTCTTTATTTAAAGAAATCCCAAAAACAGCACATGGCCTTGACAATGGATATTAAAACAAGTGAATAAATAAGAAAATCAACAACGATCAAATACATTGCATAATCAAGAAGAAAACAAAAGTTAGAGAAATTGGGTGAGTAGAAGGAAAGAGTAGCCACAGGAAAAATGAATAAACATGTGGAAGGAAGAGAAAATGAAATGAGGCACAACCACCGGAGTCAGACGCTGTACATTGGGATTAGAGAACTAACGGCGAGTGCTCTTCATCGGTTTGCATCTTTAGTGCGGTGGTTTTTAGTCCAATTTGATAATCCAATCAAAGACAAAGCACTCTGGGGTCCATTTTTTCCGCTTTGCATTCGATGAACACGAGATGGACTCTTAAGCTGGCGAAATGAACGAAACATGGATGTCAATAGGACCAAACTTACGGTAAATATAGTAAAAGATTAGAAGACGTACCTTCCGACAGAGGTTCCGATGGACCGAAACTTTCGGAACCGTTCATGATGGGGCCCAAACATAGTAAAACATTTTAGCTCTCAAGCCCGACCCGAGCTCGAAATTTACTCAAATCACACTGGAATTTGTCGTTACGTTACATAGGAATGAATTAATTTATCTGACCCCTATTATAATATACAGTAATGCCAAAATATGCCGGTGAATTCTGTCGGCAAACAGAAAATAAAATTCATCTTCCTTAGTGATTTTGTTGGATCTCGATCTTCACCATAAAAATAAGGGATGAAATTAATGAATTTAATTAATTCATTACTTAATTTTTCTTGTGTACAAGAAAATGTTTAAACGATACTTTTGTCAGTCTTAATAAGATTCATTCTAATTGCCATCGTGATTTTGTGTATGGATTATCCTCTTCTTTGCATATACATTTTATAAACCAAAGAAGACTGCGCATTTCGTAGCAACTTTATCACTCGTTACTTTAATTCATCATTACACCGACTTTAATCTTCCTACTTTTGCAATAAACGATAACGTCGAGAAAGTCAATAGGGCAAATTAGTTCTTCCGATATTATCGCGGCATAATCTATTAATTAAGAAGCGAGCGGGTGAAGGAGATGAAACAGAAGCTTTGGTCGCTTGTGAGGGGATTCCCCAGTGACGACTATCTGCTCGCCCTCCAATGTGACTAACTCTTTCTCTCCATTCCAACGACACTTCTTGGATATGAAAAGACGCGTTAAAACATTTCTTGTTCTTTGAGAAAGGGATGCGCAGCATGGATCTACTACACATCATCGAACTCTTCATGCTGACAGATATATCTTTTAATTTACAAGGTTGTATCGATTGCAGGGGAGTTGTTAATTTTTGAAAACTAAGGATATCAGTAAAATGCCAGGGAGCCACGAATCCTGAGGCGACTGAATCCAATTCATGCGAGGATCTTCGCTAAGACGACAGAGGTGAAATCAATTTCTAATTTTCTTTCCATTTCCCGCCCTACTTACCTCTGTTACCTATACAAGGCCTTCTTTGTGTAAGCCCAACAATCGAAAACTCCTCTTGAGAACGGCTGTAACTATTTGCTATTGCAAATTTATGCTGAAGAAGGTATAAGTTACATTCACGTTTCAATGCACGATTGATCTTCACGTCCTGTTACATTTCTACCTCGCAGGACCACCTCATCAGTTATCAATTTTTATCTTTCCACTGAATAACGAACCGATATTTCTGATACTTCTAAATAAACCTCAAGGAAGATTATTTACTTAATATTGCAAATTGTTTTGATAATTTTTAATACCAAAATCGCAAGGATATTTTTAAAAAGAATTCAAAATAATCCGTATGCGATATTGAAATTAACGCAACAAAATAAGAACCTATACAAGTCTTTAAAGGTCGTCGGTGTCGACCAAATGTCCGTCCGAAATATCCAGAACGACCATATCTTCTTTCAAATTATTTAGAAAAATGCAGGATTTGAAAGGTTTGATTTTTATACATTTATTTTTCGACAGCCGATTAAATTAGTTCTTTTTTCCACAAATACTTCATATTAGTCTCGATCTCCGTAGATTTTCAATCAGTTTTTGTGAAAACAATGAACTCCCGATTATCCGTGGTCAGATTATCAGTTTTTAGGATTTTACGTGCATGATTTTTATACTCTTCGTCGATATTCTGCGCAGATTTTTTAAAATAATCCACTAAACACAAGTATTTTGGAGCTCTAATACATGACTTAAGTAGGACTTTTTCTACGAAACAGTGGGAATACGACAGCAATGACATTATCGCTATAAAAAATCCGCTGTCGGGTGAAGAAAATTCTTCATCGGTCAACAAAACAATGGGAAGTAACTAAGTGCGCCTATATATTATAATTATAAACAGTTCACTTACGTAAATTATGAACACTACAAGAAATAAAAGTGAAAGTCGGATTATCCGTATTTTCTAATTAATCGTGGCCGATCATTAACCCGGATATTCGACAGTACTTAAAAAGATTAATTTATGTCTTCGCCAACCGAAGCATAGAAATACTAAACACGAATTACATAAAAGTAGTTTCCAAAGGCGACCTCATCGATGCAAATTCCTTCCAATAAAGATCGAAAGACCAATTGGTCAATTATTAAAGATACAGCTATACAGTGCAACGCCGATATACTCGTAAGATTAGATATTTTTGTAAGAAAATTTATACTTTGTAAATTATGTATTAGTGTTGGGATAATTAATCGGGAATGTTGGAACGTTTTTCGGAATCGGAGAATTTTGAACCAATATTCAGTTTCCAAAAACTATTATTTGCAATTTTTAGGATTTAAAACTCATTCTTCCATTTCTGATAATTCTTTGCATTTCTTATGATTAATGATGGGTAGATAACTACTAATGAATGTATCAGTAAAACAAATCGACAGCTCTTAATTACACCAAAATATGGTATTTAATGTGAATTTAATCAACTTATTTTTGTGAAAAATAGAATCTTCGGATTCTAACTGATTCTCAAACTTTCGGATACTAGCAAGTCTGTTAGCTCTTTTTTGTATTAGCTAAAAATATTTTAACCCTTAATCCAAAATGAATTTTAATTTTTATCCATAGCTCCAAACTGTTAAAATATTGTTAATTTACTAATCGATACGAATTGAATAAAAAATTAAAATTATGCAAAAAAAAATAAAACGAACAAAAATTGATCTGAATTTTATGACTTAGATAACTAGATGATTAAAATAAAGAAAATGCCCCATTAATAGTTTAATCTTGTTGCTGGCCGGGAGTTGAATCCGGGACGTTAGAAGCGCACTAAGTATGCCCCCACCGAGGTCGGCATATTTTTCTTAAGATTACTTACCAATCTCACTCGTTTTTCCATTACACAGTTTCGATGTCATTTTACTCGAATATATCCATAGGTTCGGACCTCCAATTGAATCCGTACCATCAAATGCATAATCCTTCCTCCTCTATACTCATACGAATTCTTTATTGTCTCCGGATAAATGCGATACGAATAGTGAACTGTAATGATGCGCCGCTCCTTCACAAAGTTAATGAGTCCGGAAATTCTGCATCAATAAAATCCTCGAAAAGATGCAATAAAAGATGACTGCATCTAAAAATACAATTCGAAGATCAGAAATTAAAAGAAGCCCCTCCGAATCCGTCTCGAAACATTCCCACGAATGCCCTGTGCCACGAACAACGGCAGCCGCGGAAGGAAAAAACGGCGACCACATGTGCTGGCGGATGAGGACGCCCAAGGACAACTACGGACCCGTTTCAGGCGTTCCAAAGTTTTCCAATCCTATTACTCTGAAGTGTGAGAATCTAAAGACGACTACTACAAGAATAGTCGAATTTTCACGGGCACGAGATTTGAAAATCAAAACTCGGAAACGATGAATTGTCCGAACGCTTGAACAGTCACTGCCAACGTTTAATATTTAACTGCTTAAAATTTAATCGACCCGTTCGCAAAAATGCACATTGCAGGTAAAAATTAAATAATTAAAAAGCATAAATAAAATTTCATAAATATCCTGCATCGATAATCTTCCCTTCAGTTCACCGAAGGGAAACGAAGTTACGGCTCCATTCCGGTTTAGCCAACGTCCAACCGCTTCGAACCGGTTTTCCCGACCAGAACACACCTCCTCCATATGATATTCTTCTGAAGGTTGGTTTTACTATTTACTTTATTATTATTCGCTTGCATTATATTTCACCCAATTTCAGAATAAAACTTGGTAGCAGTAAGATGCAAGTTGTAGTTACTCATTTTAAGTAAACCTTCCTCCATTTGCGTCCATGGAAAATGAACCGAAAATCGGAACAAGATAACCGTTTCCGGTATCGAATCAGGTTCAAGAATCTCGATATTTTTAGTTAAGTTTTCGTTCCGGCAAAAACAAAGGTTTTCTCGGTTTAGGTATTCGGTTCGAAGCCCTGGTATATATATATTGTAATATGGACGAGGAAATGTAAGAGTAAAAGCCTGCCGTAGCTGGGAATCGCACCCAGGTCTCCCACTTTCCGGGCGGAAGCTGTGACCTCTAAGTTACCACGACTCAAGAATCTTTCCTCCAATTCCTCATGATGGGACTCCGGAGTTTCCATCTAAGATGGCGCCACTAATAGTGAATTTCTAGTAGATGGATCATCCGGAGCACTCCATCATAGCCCAAAATATTGAAGGAGAGATCGAACTGTCGTAGTATCTGCTCTAAAGCAGAAAGACGCGGGTTCGATTCCTGGCTACGGCAGGCGTTTTCTCTTTCATTTTCTCATCTAAACTGAAGCATTTATCATCGCTTACCTATATCGAATTCACTGAGAGGATACCTAAAAATAAATATACTTTCAACAACTTATTACTCGAAATACCCGATATAAAATAACTGATTTAACATCGACACAAGCGATCGCTACTAAACCGATAAACGACCTTTGAAAGTTCTTTCGAAACATAATTAGAGGGTGAACAAAATGCCGCCACCTCATAGGGATAAATAAAGTTTATAAATGATCGTGATTTTTCTTCGCGATGAGCAAGAAGGCGGATTGGGCAAGCTGCATTAGAAAAAGAAAGAAGCGAAAAGGAATAAATCAACCGATGAATGTTAAAAAGTAATATTTTTTTTATTGATGGTACTTTAAGATGTTGCTCAAAGACGAGAAATCTCAATACACTCTTTTGTCCTCAAATTTGTAGAATCTCTTCACAATCAGAGATGAATAAAAACAACTTAGTTAGCACAAAAAGTAATTCCTCTCTCATCAACTTTCATACGGCTCCTGAGAAGATTTCCACAACCAACATTCGTGTATTGAGGAAATCGCATCATCTTCACGAATATTATAGTTTTATTCCGAACGATCTTTCTAAAGGGCCTTGGAATGTTTCGCATTGAATTTAAAAATGTTTATCGACCAGAAAGAAACTCAAGGATAAAATTCACTACCAAAGAGCGATTCTCGTGAAAGTTTTTAAAAATAAGACCATCGAAGATTAAGCAAATATAATTTTAATCAGAAATTGAAACAGAAAAACTTTGACAAGTTTCACAAAATATACCAATTATTTTTTAACTATTATTTATTATTTTAAATAATGATCAATTGTAAACGCTGAAGCACGATTCTACTTTCTTCCCATGCTTTTGTCTGTTTTCTGATTCAATTCCTGAGATAGTTTCACCAACAGTTCATTCTATTGACAATGGTTCGAACAAGTTGAATGATTACTTCTCTAACTTCATGGGTATTAATAGTTTAATTGCTGATAAATGAACAAACATTGACACCAATGAAACAACGGAAAAGGGATTAGTTATAAAATCAAACGACTACCGCCTACTAATACGTACCAACTCCAGAAAGTAGTTCATTTATAACATTTGCAATGTAAAAAATTAATTTTACATGATACCAAGGAAGAGTCATTTCCCAGTTATAATCGAACTCCTAGAGCGTAAACTCAGTAACATCTAGCAACTTTACGCATCTATCGGTTAAATAAGATCCTTTTTGGTGTAAAATGATAATATTGAAACTAAAAAGATGAAATTGGGAGCGAAAACGAAATTTCACGCTGCATAAATGTCAGTATGTGATCGGGGTATAGTAATAGCTATTTTTCACACTTGTTATTCCTTTGGGATCAGCCGCAGGACTTTATCCTGCAAAGTATTCAAACCTTTCCTTAATCCTTGTAATAGTATAATGTAATAATATTATATTTAAGGGGATAAGAGCGATAGAATAAGTACGGATATTTAGCCAGAAACAAAATAAAAGAAGACATAATCGCCATGCCCTAGAAATAACTCTCAATGCGGGCACTGCCAATATCTTATCACGTTTTTCTAACCACTGCAAAGCGGGTTCCTGTTCCAGACAAGTTTTCGTGAGTGCATAAAATAAAAGTAGAGTGGAAAAGTGCTTGAAATATGATGAAGGATACGGCATTACAGAGACTCTATAATAGTGAACCAATAACAGTATCTTGGTATTCGATGAAGGATCACTCTTCCGTTTTCAAAAAGTTAAGTTCGTAATATTTTCGGCTCCTTAATAATAAATAGATACACTCTGCGGAAACAAAGAATAATTTTGGCGAATATAAGAGCAAATTCATTAAGTGAAAACTCGAAATCAAGTAATTTCAAGTAACAGAGATTCAGACTGGTTAACTGAGGATCTTTCTTGTGTAATATTAATCCTAATATAATGAAGTAATCCTAACATATAAAGCTGAAATTCTGTGGGTTTGTCTGATATTAGAGTCCATACAATTAGCCCGATTTTCTTGTTAAATTTTGCATACGTGTCCTCTGTGACCAGGAAGGAAGTACAGTCCCATTTTTTTAGCTAATTTTGCTGTGTTCGAACAAATACCGCTCAGATAGATTAATATCAATATTTAAAATATTTTATTTGTTAAAAAAACCATGGAACTAACTTGAGACAGATTTCCTAGGAAAGAAATTCTACGAGGATTCATATTCTATTATAAATTTCGGCTTAAAATTATGAGAAAAATTCATAAGACAATGTTTTCGTTTTATGTGACACTTGAACTAATCTAAAACGAGAGATTTTAGATTGTCTTTCGTACGAAAAGGACTACTTCATCGAATACTGCTTTCATTTCCGCCGTTGAGAAATCAATGAGATCAATAAAATAAATACCTTTTTTGATAACAGGTTCAAAAATCAGAAATATACTTAGGAATTGGGAAGTTATGGGGATGAAACTAATGGTCTAGCACATAAGTAATTGCTCGGCATCCCTCGTACCACTAACCGAAGATAACCTCCAAAGTCAATTTCTCAAAAAAAGAAATTTGCCGTAATCGCATCGTAAGTTTCGCCATTGAGAGGGCAACTGTTTCCACGAATATCATTTCCCTCCGGTCGTCAAATCCAATTAAAAACTAAGAAATGGTAAAAATATATTCCCTCTTTCGAGCTACCAACTGGAGCGCTCTTCTCATAACATCTTATGTTATCCAACGGTTCCAATTTTAGGTGATTATTAAATGAGATAATTAACGAAGGATTCTGTGCTTTTCTGGCGTACAACGTGGATGAAGTCCAATCTGTCCACCAGTTACGTTGTTCCCACAAGATAATTTACAGCAGGTAAATACGTCACAAAGGAATGCCACACAATTTTTCTCAATAACTACATATAGGTACTACAAAAATGAAATTTATATGAAAATGTATAAATATATAATGAATGAAATATATGAAAGAATCATGTCTTATCTGCTCAAAATATTTTCCTCATAATCTTATTCAGGTGTTATTGCCTTCCTCCAGAGATTCTCTATGGCATGTATGCCCTGTCGGTACCAGTCCTCGGTCTGATTATGGAGCCAAGATTTCTCTTTCAACCGCCTTCTGATTCACTCACCCCCCATACCCAACTGTACTCCTATCGAATGCAGATGTTCCATAGAATTTGCATAGATATTTGTGAATATTCCCTACCGTTCATTTCTCCACACAGAAATTCCATCACAGCACGTCTGAGTATCACGGTCAGACTCCACTTTGAAAGCTTCCTACAGCCATCTGCAGGAGAAGCTATGCACAAAGATGCGGGAAACGTCAACAAATTTAGCATTAGCATTAAAAATTTGGGGCTTTACTTTGTGACCCACCCTCGTATCTTGCGGACTGAGGACCACAAATGTCTCGCAAAAAACTTTATTCTACTGATACAGCTCGTTATGTGTACATTTGATCTGTAATGTACGGAGAAAAATGAATACCAGTCTCCCGGACAGCCAAGTGGGTAACGTGTTCGACTTCGGTGAAAGCAGTCCCAGGTTCGATTCGTGGTGGGGGCCTATGTGTGAAATTAATTCAGCTGTCGAAGCACTTTTAACAATACTACTACTACTACAATGAATACCATTTAATACCACAAAACCAAATTATTAATTTGCTGATCCTAAGTAGGAACCACTGTTAATCCAGACAAGTACATAGGAGGTTTTTTTTCTCATACTTAGTGTAAGTATTTAACGCAAAACGAACCGCACGAATCGGCAGCAAGCGTTTCTTTCACAAACGAGGAAACTCGAAACATCAGAACTATGAGAACGAAAACTTCGACAAGCAATTTGCTTGACGAGATGTCATTACAAACCTCTTGGGATTACAAAATGTAGAAGAGGAAGAAATAAGAAGCCTTATTGAGATTTCCTCGACAACTTTTGATTCCACGAGGATATTCCAATGCAATCGCTGCAGAGCTAAGAAGAAGTTTGCAGCACTGTTATGTTTTCTTCAGCCTTTTTGAAAGGAGCAGAAGCCTGGACTACAACGCAGCAAGGAACTGAAGCCTTCGAATTATGGGGCGAAAAGCACAATGAGTATCGGTGTAATGCTGAAGAGACTATGCGAAGTACAATCAGGAAAGCATTTCAGAGGCACTAATACCAAAACCGATACTTTTGAATTTCTTTGTATAAAATTCGTACATCCATTTATGTTAATTCTTTCCACTTTCGTTGATTAATCATTTAAGGATAAATATTAATTATTAATTTGATAATTAATTTCCCTTATTTTTTCTTTGCGTGTAGTATTTTGTTTTAAATCATTAGCTAATAATAAAAGCTAATGACCTGTTTTTGAACATAATTGCTCATATTTCATAGTTTCCTTTTTCTGTTTATATTTTTACGAACTTTTTACTATTTGTTTGTCTACGTAATAATGTGCCTTCATAATTTTCGTTCTTTTCTCAGATCTTATTTAACCTATATTTTCCTTAAAACTTAGTTACATATAAAGAGACCGCCTATTTGTGGGCGTATTTTTTCCCAAATGTCAACTTAGGTTTCTAAACCTATAAAGTACTTTTCTCCTTTTTCCAATCTATTTCTTTCAAATGACGAAGTGTTAGATCAGAGGAGAGAAGAGACTTGGTAGTCTCAATCTCGCCCTAATAAAGTCTTAATTAAAGTCTAACAATTTTCCCTCCGAACGTACTGTGGAACCTCACTGGTGCTACATTTTAAGATGGGAATATCCTGACGTTCACCTCCTTGTGGTGGGCGACATACGGACACAGGAACAGTGGTTTCCCCACCACCCAGTGCCTCGTGGATGAGCGGGTGGTGGGCTAGGGAACCTTACTCATTTGCCTTAGTGGTGAAAAATCACCCTTAAGGCAGATGAGTCTCTCAAGACCAATGGCATCAAAGTGAAAAAAGCAAGGGGAACATGTCATCCTTAGTGAACAAAGCAAAGCAAATCCGATGAAGAAAAATGAAGTGACACAATGAGGAGGGATCAGGTACACACAAGAGCGGGTTGCAGAGAAAAGGGCAATGATAAATAGAATAGAGAGGAGGAAGGCAAACCGGATGAGAAATACGAAGACATCCTAGCTTAATAAGAATCCTTGAAAAGATCATTGAAGGAAATAAAAGGGAAGGAAAAATGGAAGAAAGTTTGATACGAACTCGGATTTGAAGATAAATCGAAGCTTCTGACAAATGAAGGTGCAGGCGCATTTTCTCTTAAGTCGAGAAAATATTAGGTCGGATAGTCGTCGCTTCACGACGATTATTTTATAATTAACACGATTGTAATATTTTTGACCCAATGTTACTGCTATTCCCGTTACAAATAAACCTTATGTAGCGTAAAAATGGGAATAACTACGGATGAGTACCTTCCTGTGACAACCATTAACAAATTTCATGAAAATATACGCCAAGAAGATGTTGAAATGTCTAACGATCCTAATTTTACCGAGCGATCGAACTAGGTTTTTGATAAATTTGGTATGAATTCAAAAGATACGCCTCAGATTAATTTACCAAGTGCTTCCTTCGATTTACTCTCCTGCGGAAGATGAGATACTATCGCGAACTTTAGATTCGTTGATTTCAACCTACTCATTAGTCTTCTTAACTTCAGTCGTTGCTTTCCGAAATGCACTTGTTTTCAAATACACATTTAATATTTTCTGTGTTAGAAACAAGCAGTGAGCGAAAAGTGAATAAAACGAGAAAGGCGATGTCTTCAGAGGCATCCGATTTTCGATGGAATTGGTTTATTTGTTACTTATGGCATCAATTACTCTTTTATAACTTTAAAACTATGAAAATATACTAAAAACGTGTCTATTTTGATGGTGAGGTAGTGTTTTGTTGCCGTTATTAGAAGATTTAACTGAATCCTTATTTTCTCACTTTCAACTTCTACTTTAGAACAGCTTTTCCTCGACAAGTCTCCAGAAGTCTTACTGCCTCTCTCCTTACACATAACATGAAACTGTGCACAATTACTCGCATTAAAAACAAGTGAAGTTTGTACACTAATCTAAACACACACACCTCGACTAACGATTTTAATTCATTCTAGTCCACGTTACGAACCACGTTTCCACGAAACCCCGTTTTCCATTACTTCAAGAGGTAGATCAATTGATCCGATTTCAAACGTAGAGATTTTGAAAAACTGTTTGTACACAAAATTGTAACGAGATTTTAAAAATATATAAACTATTTTTATTTATACTCATAAATAGGTTTCTTTCATGATGGTTATCCATTACATTTAAGCCTACACTGTATGCGAGATAATCGTTTTTATAAGTTTTTTGAAGAATGATTTCCTATAAAGGCGTTTTCAATGATGATTCCTTTAGTCTCCACGGTGAAGAATGTTTGAAGCAGCTTTCAATCGAATCTGTCAACACTCTAAGCGACTGACGACTAGTCATTAAAAATGTTCTACAGACGACATCCTGACTTGCATTCTACTTGCAAACCATCTCTCTATATTCGCTCAAGTTTTGCATTTTTTACACAATTTTATTTAACGGCTCCTTAAAAGTGTGAACAAGAAATCGACACCTAACACAGGAAAATATATATTAATTAAACTCCGTCATTTTTAACGGGAGATTTCACTGGTATATAACAAAACAGGACATTAATTATAATCATAGTTCATAACAATAAAGCTTAAAAATATAAAATAAAATTGAGAGATGTGGAAGATTATGAAATATACTGCAATAATGAAAACGCTATGCACTCAGCTAAAAACAGACACAAGCAGGGAGATGTTTATGCCAACATGCGCTTGTACATATATGCTACAGTATCTATTAGGGGTTATGATAGAGCCACGTTTCGCATTTCGAAATACAGTTCGTATATAGAGATCAAAAGGGAACAAAAAAAAGTTCGGACAAAGTTCGAAAAGTTATATATATATGACTTATGGAAGAGAAAATAATGTGTATACCCCAAAACGGGGACAGTGCAAAGCGTATGGTAATAATAAACATTGAATTACAAGGGTAAAGTCATCATATCAGTGAGTTATCATGAAAGTAACATCATCTTCTGATGCGAACGAACGTTTGTTTTGGTAAACTTTGAAGGTGATTCCCACGGTAAATTCCAATGCAAGGTTCGGAAGTCGCCCTTGGGGAAGGAACGCAGGTTGCCTGCTTGCTGGTAGTCGGCGCCGATGCAATGTTCTTTTACCTCATCGTATAAGGTAAAAGAACGTTGCATCTCGTACATTTTATCGGCGCCGACTACCAGCAGGTAGGAAACCTGCTTCCTTGGCGACCGCACCTTTGTAATGATACAAAACACATGCATTGTATTTGGGAGGAGACTGAGTTTATTTCGTCATCAAGTCATTGAGCGAATATGAATTTTCGGAAAGAAGGAAAGCATAGGCCAGAGATGGCGAACCAGTGCTAAAGAGAGGACGTTTTGGCACGAGGAACTGCACCATCCCTGACAGGGTGTACCCCTGAGGGGTACACCCTGTCTAAGCCTCAGGTTAAATACATGTGTTCCTCAGTAACGACATTTCATTATTATTTACACCAATTACAACATGTTTATCCTAACACAATAAATTAGAATTGCTGGCGGTGGAGTGGTTAGCGCTCAAACCCCGTCTCGGGTTCGAATCCCGGCTAGTCGGATTCCTCCGGTTAGTGTATGTCCAATAGAGACATAAAAAAATAGACAAAATTAGCATCTTACTCTATGGATAGACCTATGGTACCTGTATCAGATTGGCAGGCTGTAAGTCCTTGATATGGCACTCGTGCCACAAATGGTTCGCCGTCGCGACAAAGGAGCCGCTCGAGCGTATGAGGATGAGATAGTAAATGCAAATTGCGCTATTAAATGTGTAATTATCGAGCGGCACTTCGGTCGGGTGGAGGCCCTTCATATAAAATACAATCTTTCGTTTTACAAATATTTATAAAGAGAAAATTTAATCAGGAACTGAAACGAAGTATAAATAAAAATTGGACGGAGAGGGGTAGAAAATTGGGAGGAAACTCGAAGGTTTAATTTTTTATGATATTTAAATTGATAGGATTTATCATAAGCACCGGAAGTGGAAGATTGAGACAATAAATTCCGAAGAATAATTTTGAATTCGTAAATTCTCCGAATCCGATACCCAAAAGAGTTTCCGATTAATCTTCGCATCACTATTTAATACACTATAAACTTTTCGTTGTTAACAATATCTACTAAACAGTAGATGGAATCTAAATAAAATTTCAAAATGACGATAAACGTACTACATTTAGCAGGAAACATCGTGGGGTCCTAAACCTACTTATGTTCACGGTCCTAAGACAAATGGAGGTTCATTTAATACGCTCGTGCGAGATACTTCTGATTTGCGGGTTTTGTGAGCAGCGCCGCAGCGGAAAAGGGGAAACTTTCGCATTCCATTTGCTGAACATAATCGTGTAGTGTTCAGCTGCAACTTTTTTGCCCAACGCACTCGTAATTTCCCTTTTAAGCGCTCTTCCGCAGTCATTCCTCCGAATTCAGTTTCGCTCACGAGCCGAGTGTTTCGGAGAAATTGTAGCGAAGCGAATGTTCGCGGCCGTGACCTTGAGATCGCAGTTTCGCGCCTTTTTTCGCGCTCTAATGGATAACTGCACCACTTCAACGCGCTCTTTTTTCAGCATATTTCAGAGTTGGCATTTTTCATACTAACCTCTGAAGAATTCCACCTTTACTTTACTCCTGTCACTTTATCCGAATAAAATGGAGAACTTATCATTCGTCTTTCTATATTAAAACATAGAATTATACATCGACAAGGTCATAGGTGTAAGACAACTTTTGGAGTTGGTAGCATTTGTATTGTTGCCTTTACTGTTTGTATTGCTGCGTGTTTTTTATTCGGTCGATAAGGGCGCTACGCTTAAGGTTCAACTGCACCGGGCGAAGGAATAATAAGTGTGAAAAATAATGATATGACTGGGACTCGAACCCAGGCCTTCCACTTTCCGGGCAGGTATTCAAACCATTCCACTACGATCCATGCCGCGTCTCTTCCACACTGTTAAGAGATTCTTATGGCAATGCTTCCAGTCAGGTCGCTATTGTCCACGCTTATGATTACTTGGGATTAAGCCGCACTTAACTGGGCGAGTTTACTAGCTACTCGCCTGCGAATTCAAACGCTGCTAGTTGAAGTCTTTATTTAGGGCGAGATTGAGACTAAAAATTCTCCTCTTGCATATAACACTTAGTCATTTTAAAAGTTGGTAATAGAGAAAAATATCAATAAAAAAGAGAAAAGGAAAAAATTACAGACTGCATTAAAAAATCCCAAGTCACACGCTTATAAAAAACGTCCACTGCAGGAAAACACCCGCGCGAAGGGGGGTGTGAAAAACCTGCGAAATCTACAGATTGCGATAGCTACATTTTAAATGAAAAATTCAAATGAAATTGTTTTCTGTAACCTGAAAACAAAACATTAACAACAAAAGGAAAAAGCGTAGAATGGCGTGGCAAAGTTTCCACACCAGAAGATACGCCACACAGCTTTGAAAAATTAAGTAGGAAAAATAAATACATATATGTTAAAATATACTAAAGAAAATTGACAAAAAAAGCCACAGACATGAGATCACCGATAAGGATAGTAAGTTGCATGAGAAAGGTATGTGTAATAATAAGGTTTGCTAGTTGATGTCTAGTGCAAGTTGAAGACTGGACTACTCGCCACTCGCTTGCGTCTTTACTATCTTGTCAGTAAACCCGTCTATGCAATACTTTTTACTAGCGAAATTGCTTCGTAGATACAGTGATTGGCGAGTGGGCGAATTTGCTGCGTGCATTAAACACTCGTATCAGCTAGCGAACACTCCCAGTGCGATGAAGGCCTTGAAGACCATTTCGGTCGCAATCTCTGAATGCACTCATTAAATACGAGAAATTACATAGTTCTGAATCAACGGCTCTTTTGTCATCATTTCTATCGACGCAATATCCCACAGACTTATGAGAGATTAATGAATTCATTTCGGTCATTCAACGAAAAATGTCGTCAGTGGGTTAAATGCGGTGCATTTACTTCGTTTGGCCAGTCTTACCTCATTCCCCCTCTAAGGCGGAGGACCTTTCAGACCGAATGTTTCCTCGACACAGTTGTGATCCTAATGGAAATCATAGAGATGGTACATTCGCAGGAAATGTTTCGCAATCATTAATTTCGGCATAAAAAGGCGTCCTCCAAATCCTATTTCTTTTCCTTCTTCTCGACACACCAAAACCCGTAGGCCTTGAAATGTTTTGCTTTAATGTGCGTTAATTAGCGACTGGATGCTACCAGACGCTACGTATTATTTCTTTGGATTCTACAAACTTTCCGTCCGCTTAATAAACGCTGGAAATGTTCGCTCTATTGCGTTGCTTGGGATTTTCCCGCCCAAGCAATAGCGACTTTCGTCGATTTAATGAGTAATTTTCAACTCTTCATTACCTTGTACACTCGGTCTTTACTTACCTAGTACACAAGTATCGATGGATAACGATAACATTGCATTACTCTAGAAAATTTTAACATTAAATTACCGACGAGAGATTACCGACGAAAGCTTCTCGACAACTTCATCGATACAGAATTATTAGAAGAAATTGAAGACATTGTCGCTCCTATAAAAACGAGCGCGATCTCTAAGAGGCATCGACGAAACTTTACAAAGAAAAATTAAAAGTACTAAGTGAAATCTGGTGAAATTTCATTTTAAAAAACGAAGAAAAAGCGGCGCTAAATCTATGATTTTTTTCTACGTACTTTACAAGGAAGTTATCACAAAAAAGGATAGTTACTTCTGGTCGTTCCTTCCGCATAGCATCAGAGAAGCTAATAGGGTTGATTAGGTAAGATGTTAATACATCCCTTGCCGTACGCCACTGGCGGCTTGCAGGGTATAAATCTAGATCTAACAACGTGATCAGTTTGTATTTTATTGGTAAAAAATGTTATTCCGAATGAATAATAGTGGCATGAGTGTCCTCCTTAGCCTAGCAGCGTCATACACTTGGCTTTCCCTATTCAAAAGTGATGTTTTATCTCAATCAAAGGTTCTCTTTCATATTTATGGGTAAATTGTAAACATCGCACAAGTTAACGCATGTAGAATGCTTATAGTGTCGTTGCTATGGTCTTTTAAGTAACTGAACGTGCTTAGATATAGACCGAACATGTGCCAGGATGTCATACGTGGTGTATATTAATCGCGCCATACTTGCAGACACCTTTTACTTAAAAGAATTTCAGAAGGCAAAATACAACGGTAAAGAATGAAAATGAATGAAATAGCCGGATAGCCGGGGTTCGAATCCAGGACATTGAGGCTGGAGGCCTAGTATGCTAACCACTCCGCCAACGCGGAATGTTTTAATACATAAAGAGGAAGTTAAAAAACACTGGCGATGGAACATTTCTTCTACAATTATCAAGGCTGAACACTTTCAAGGATTTTTTACAGTGTGTTTAATTTCTTCCGCTGAATGCATTTCCTTAAAATATTACATCGTACGTAGTAAAGCATTTAAAACAGCGAATCGCGGTTAAGATAAATTCCACCGCTTTCGCTATTTAACCGCAAAATCGGCTCTGATTGGTCGCTGCAAATCCTATGCGGAAATTTGATTAAAATGCAGCAACAGTGGAGTCATGAGCCATTCATAAATGAAACTGCATGACGTCATAATTCTTATTACCAATGATAACGAAGATCCTGTGGTCCGGAAGTGAGACTATTCTAGGTCACCATGACTCAAGTTGGGACTAAACCAATATTCAGACACAGACTTTTATTTCATTAAAAAACATTCCCTAGACCAAATAATATGTCCCAAAAGATGACCTTTGTTTTCCAGAAAAGACGCCGCATCATAAAAGAAGTACCATATTGAACACACAATATTTCTAATAAAATACAAAAATATACGATTAACATAAAACATTTCCAGAGTTAGAGTTTTTCAAAAAACATTTTTCGAGTTTTGATAATCCGAGTTAATGTAGACCGATAATCTCTTCGGATAATAATGAAGTGTCATATTGCGTACGTAAATTATGAAATGAACAAACGCTATATTCGTGCCTTACAACATTACGTGTATTTACAATTAAGAAATCACTTGGGAGTAAACAAAATTGAATAATATACGTCAATTGTAGAGATGCAGTTTTCGTTTCATCTCTACGTTTATCTGCAGATTATGTTTGCTTGTCTATGCTGAATTGGTGCAATTATAGCAAAAGTAATTTAAGCGGTATATATAAAAGTGAAAAAGGTGAAGCACACAAAAATGTTCCTCGGATAATATGGAACTTTAACTTACGGTTAACCGGCTTTCAAGGTACATATAAGGGAATGGAATGCTTTACCTGGAGAACTTCTCATCCCAATGCCTAAAAACATTAAAATCTTCAAAGCAAAAATTAAAAGGTGCTAATTTCTATGTTTGTTCTTATGTTGCATGTTCATTATGTAATGTACCTATTTTAACTTAAGTCTCTTGAACTCGACTATGTATAACTTATATGTATATATGTGTATAGACACTGCAAAATATGGTATGTGGGAAAATTAATTTCAACTTTATGTATGTATGTTTATTCAGATGTATTGTATGTATATATTAATTGGTTGTATTGAATGTGAACTGTCTACGGGAGGTTTTTGGAGGGGTTTTCCTCCCGTCTTTGGGCGAATGCCGGACAGTTAGTACATTGTTTTTGCACCCCCTCAACCGTTGCCACCGGGTCCCACGACCTAATCGCGACGGGTAATTCCTAAATAAATAAATAAATAAATATGTAAATATCATTCTGATAACCGAGAATCTACCGTGCATACATTTCAATTCTTTCCCCTTTCTTGATGACGCATTTTTAATCCAAAATAATGGCCGTTCTCTGCCATTGCTTTGAAGTGTAGTTTACACTTTTCAACGATATAAACTTCTGCTTTTCAAACCACAAAATGAAGCATAAATTACCACGTTTAAGGCAGAATGTATTCAATAACATATCACCAAGTTGCGTTGATTGTCGCCAGAATTAATCACTTATACTTACTACTTCTCATGTTAGATTATCGTTTGCTCGCACAAGTATTTTTCATTTTCGCATATCTATTTTTGTACGGATACTTTACGTCAAAAATCCCGCACTCTTTAGCAAACATCAAATTAAAACATTAAACACCTTCCTGTAATTGGTCCGCATGACTATAACGAAGGCCTAAAGAAAGGATCATATAGAAAGAAATCATTATTTTTTTGAATAACCCTTTCAGTAGTAGTAGTTGTATTATTCTTAAAAGTACTTCGACAGCTGAGGTCATTTCGCACCGGGAATCGAGCCCGGGAACGCTTTCACCGAAGTCGAACGCGTTACCCACTTGGCTATCCGGAAACACAACCCCCTTACAGTCGTCCTTTAGATCTTGATTGATAGCTAATTCTAAATAATGACATCTAAGGATTTATTACAAACCCCGTTATTTTCCCGTTCGTTGGTCCGTGAGGTGTTTATTGGAATTAGAAATTCAGCAATGATAGAGATTTCTCTCATCATCGATAGACCTTTATTTCATATCATCATAGCCATTAACAAGACTGAGACAAAAGTTAATAAAAGATACATTTTTCTCTATCTCCTACCAAAAGGCCAATGGTCCTCGTATTAGCAGGACATCGTTTTGCGTTGTAATAATTAAATTAATATTAACCGACGAAATTAACTGAAGAAACAATTAATGCCAAACCTTATGGAAAGGGGTTGAGAATTGAGTAGAAATTCCATTTTTAACAGATGAAATGAATTTACATTAAATAAGATATTTAATCGTTCTATAGATTTATAAATAATCAAAACTGAGATTTTTATTTACATATTTATCGTAAGAACCAGAAGTAGAAAATTGGGATAATAAAAAATTCCAAAAATCATTTTCTTTTTAATCGGAAATTAGGTTAATAATTCTCCGATTTCGATTCACAAACAGTTCCGATATTTCCGATTAACCGTCCAATTACTAACTAATTGATTATCGTAATGGTATTTACGAAGAGGCGAATAGCTTTCAATTGTAATATTCGCATTTTCTGAGTGCGCAGAAAACGAGGATGGATACGGACGTTTCGCCCTTACCCAAGCAAATTGGCTTCCGGTCGCAGAAACTACACTCAAAGTTCACCTGCGAAGTGCGCACTTTAGTGAAATGCAAGGGCGAGTGACAAAAGCGGTTCAGAAATCGCTGAGACACGTTCAATGGCCGATTGCGGCACTCTCCATCGACAATGAATCAATTCCTTACAATAGAAACTTATTTCTTCAATTTACCATCGATCCACGACGTTAGACGTGATCGTAGGATTCTTTAGAAAATTTTTACGGTGAAAGGGCAATAATTAATGGCACCTAGATTACCTGTTGGTCCTGTTATCATATCCTGACTAATGGAATATTTTTCATTTGTCTTTTGGTGCAAGATAGAGGAAAATGTATCTTTCACTTACTTTTGCCTCATTGTTTTTCATGGCTGTTATGATATGAAAGCTAGTGAGGTATTGCTGAATGGCGTTAATTAAAGTTTCTCCTTTTGGAATGTTACTAAAAGTGTTATTTGTGGTCGTTGTGTCTCATTAACGTGGACATGATCCGTTTATAGCATTCTGGCTCAGTAAGGAGAGCAAAGGCAAACTACCTCACTCCTCATTTTGCTTGGTCGCCTCTCCAAAGCTTTTCGATTTTTTTACAGTGGAGGGGATGAGGTTCAAACCATCCCTCGGGCTGAAGACTGCACATACAGACCAATATCACAGAGCTGTACCGTTGTCAGTAGAGTATATAAATCACACATCCCTGATTCTCATTCGCCATAACAAAATTGACGACGCGATCTCTTTAAACATTCACAGTGGCCGTTATTATAAACAAATTAAACGTGAAAACAAGATACGAACTATTCTTAATTCACTTAAAACGTTGAAAAATAAACGACATTGAAAGAACTATTAGGCGGTCACAGAATTTCTTTAATTCTTAACTCGATTATTAGACTTTAAACTCTCTTTGTCATTCTTTCCAACAATTTTCGCACGTTTTTCACTCCCTCCTTATCTTTGCGAATGCTTTCGTGAAATTAAAACATTTTTTCTGCGATAAAAAACAGTTTCTTTTAAACAATTCTCTCTTCAATATTTTTCATTTATTTCCACCTAGCAAGTCATAAATCCGTACATATACTCGTTAAAAATCTCACGTTGTCGTCTATTCGTATTTGTCTGAAACTCTGACAAGGGTTAAATGGAAGATGGAACTCTATAGTACAAATTTCGTCCGACAAAGGCGTTGGTATTCCACTGTCTTATATAATTATAATTTCGATGAAACTCGAATTTTTTGGACAAGGATCTTTGAACGTGACAACGATCAATTTCGCCGCTAATTACATCTGATGCAACGAAATTATGACCACACGACCGATACATTTTAAATTAAAATGTATCGGTCTTTAAGAAGGCTAAAATGTTCCTCAACGTAATTAATTTACACTTAAAATCCCATAAAACAGAATATCGAGGGATTACTTCAATTGACACAGATTAATGACGAATTTAAATTTGCAAGAAATGAGAGGGAGAAATTGAGTACGTTTGAACAAGACTTCACACACGTTAGACAGTTAACTCGAAGGCGAGTATTCTTTAACTAACTAAATGAGAGCAATTTCCGTGTTAGAGATAGAAGATACTAAAAGTGACAAACCTGCGCTAAGAAGGTTTGTGAAAAGTCCATAAAACTCACAGCACCTACGCCCCTTCCCCAAGGACACGCACGAACGCTTAGCAAGGGAAATACCTCAAAATGCTTACATAATCCGAAAAAGACCGCCAAGGGCGAGACGCCCACTACTTTATATGGCATTCGGCGGTTTCTCAAAACGCACTAACGACGAAATGAAAAGAATTAAATGGAGGCAAAGGATTAAGGGTCCACATTACGGGGATAACTGCGGGAATTTCCTAGGAGAAAGACCGGATTGTCTGCATTGGAGAGTATCGTGTATAGGATGTCGTAGACGGGGGGTGTTAATCCCCTCCCCTACAGCCAAAGCGGATTTAAAAAAATCGAACTTATGGGAGGTACCCACTGATTACCCGCAGGGAATGTATATCTATAACTATAAATCTGATTCCAGCATTATTACTTTTAGGGGTAATTTTCCAAAGAAATTCTGGCTCCCACTGGCATATCGTCCAGTAACAATTGGGCCAAATATGAAACCATCTTCAGTTGCCTAAATCAGATGCCGCACGGAAGTGGGGTATTGTCTAAATAACAATAACCAACCATCGAAACTAAAGAATTCAATCCCTAATTAAACCCAGAAAGGATATTCTGATTTCTATTTTCGTTTGACGCGATAAAACAGGCGATACGATTTGTTAAAAAGTGCACCGATAGAAATGCAAGGGTTACGCAAATGGTCTCAGACGCAGGTTGGGAATCGTCGAAAGAAAGGAGATTAGACCGCTAAATTCAAGGAAAGTACATTTACAAAATAAAGCGACCCCCTGCTACTTTCACCGATCCGAGCGTAAAATAAGAGGAATAAGTGCGAGGACAAGTCGTTTAAGGGACTCACTCTTCACGTGAACGATACGCGATAACAACGAGCTAAAGAGGTAACTCGAATGTTTGTGGTTTACACCCCCTGCCACACGCCGAAAGGCTGCTTGCAGGGTATTTATGTAGATACCTGTGCGCCTCTGACCGAAAAAGGCCGTATGCGGATTAAAGGTTCCCCTCTCGAAGCCGACAACAGAGTTGCCGAAACCGCGGCCCTTTAAGTTACATTGAAGCGGGATTCCTTAGGAATGTCATCCATCATAAAATAACCAAAGAAAGCCTGACCCTTTGTTGAAATATTTTAACACAGATCGATGGAATGCAAGCAGAAGTCCATCGAATCCCAAAATATAATAGTAGTTCTCGATTCCACTACTGACTAAATACACACTCCAGTTTCCTCAAGGAACTCAGAAAGTGGAGAGAAAAGAAGAGACATCCGAATTACGCGTTGGCCCAATTGGGAGCAGCTGATCCTCGACTATCTCGAGCAATAACTGGAGAGGTCAATTCATACTGGAATCCACGTAAAAAAAGACCCACTTTCTACACGATTTTCGATGAGTTACAGACATCTATCGTAGAAAAGGGAAGAGGCACGGGCGTGACTTAGACGAATCACGATAGCCCAAATGAGAGGAGCCGTGGGAGTCTTTTATCGGTTAACGGGAGGGAATCTCCCTTCCATTCATCCTCCACACCCCTCCTCCCCCTCCTCAGACGCCGAGGGCACGCGACTCGCTGTTTACGGAAGACGCCATCCAAACGTTCTCTTCACTCCAAGGGTCGGTAGTGTGCCTATCGAACCGGAATACTATCGAAAACCGAAACAAACCGTTACTTTGCGGAAGCGAAAGCATCCGATAACCGTGATTCTTATTCCCAGCTATGCACATTCTACTAAAGGAAAACAGGAGAAGATTTACTAAGAATTGATAACTACGACTTGCAACTAACTACCAAGTTTTATTCTTAAACTTCGTGTAATGTGAATGAAAACAGCTATGAATAATAGAACAAACTTTTCGAAGTATACAATAATCTAATGGTCGTAACGAAAAACAAACGCTTCGAAGCTGGCAAAACAGAAAGTGAATCAAATTTAGTGTATTCGTTGAACCCGAGCGAAATACGGATGGAAATATATTTGGGTTCGATGCCCTGGGGCCCCCAGAGCGGTGGCTGTTTCCTCATACAAGTGCACCCCTGTCAACATTTTTGTCTTCTCGGGAAGTTTACTTCCTAACGGGAAAATAAAAAGGAAAACTGAGCGATTTCACACTATTCGATGACAAATTATAGGCAATACTACACTGCACTCGATTGCTGAAATGGTTTTAAATACGGTGTGACATTTTAGCTCTCTAACACTTTCGAACATTAGGTGCGCAATCCAAGAATGGTCACCCAAAACTAGAAAATGGAAAGTTTAAATTCAAAAGAATTGCAAACTAATTTGAGGTCGTTCTGAATTGAATTCCAATGAGTTGACATGGACAAAGAATGAAATTTTAGCACCAACATAGAGGGTTCCCGGATAGCCAAGTGGGCAACGCGTTCGACTTCTGTGAAAACTATCCCCGGGTTCGATTCTTGGAGGGAGCCTACGCGGGAAATGAACAAAGTCGTCGAAGCACTTTTAACGATACTACTACTACCAACATTGGGAACAAATTTAAATAATAATCGGAAGAAATCGTAAAGAACAGCAAGAAAGGTTCTTTTCCGCGATGCCTACTTTCAGATTTAACCCCGCGAGCCGCCTGTAGCGTATGACGGGGTGTATTCACACCTTGCCTAATCTACCCTATTACCGCTCTCATACTAACTCTGTCATTTTAACGAGACTTCGTCGTGAAATATCGGTAACACAGGCCGGATGTGACCTTACAATAGCGTTTTAGACGCGACACACTAAAGATTAAAAAGACATTAGTCTGATATCCCATTCATAGTTCCGTTTGCGGTAAAATTTGGCTGCGTCGAATATTTTGATGGATTTCAGATTGGAAATGCGCCTCGACGAAAAAGACGAGTCAGAACTGACTGCAATCGCCTCTAAACGAGCAAAGTCAAATCCGACGAATTGCGGGGAACTTCTTTCGAGCAATTTCGTCAATTTTAGTTTCTCGAAACAAGCATACACCGGACTTTTTGAAAAGGAATGCGAACCCCATGCGGGTCTTCTATCGCAGTAAAATCAAAATACTCCTGATCGAACGCAATCCAGCTACATTTAGAATAACTCCGAGCAACATGAGGGTTAAAGCAATGGGTTACATTAGCCTCGATACAGCCCACACATTAATTCGATGTTTGCAGTGCTGTATTTTGCGATATTATCGCGCAAAAATGTACATTTCCTTCCCAGGCATACTTATCATGCAACTGGAACGATGACTTAAGAAGGGTTCGAACCAGCGATCTCCGCCTCTGGATTGCAGATAAACCTATTCACAGTCCCTAACCTAATTCCAGAGCTCCTTCAGAGTCTGCGAAGAGAATGAAAACCAATAACGTTCGAAAGGATTCCAAATTTAAATACTGGATGCTCGTTTCCGTTTCGATAATTTTTCGACAGTTTTTCTTGCGGAAAACTTTTCCTTAAAACTCGCCGATTAATTTTCAGACGGAAAAACTCACAGGAAAGTTCTTTTTTTTCTCTCGTAGCTTAGACTCATTAGAATATCAAAATAATTAAGAGAACACTTTAAATTAATGGTTGAGTTCCGGTCCCTTTCTCGATTCTGCATAGAGAATTGAAGAAATTGATTATTTCGAATTTTTCTTAAAAATTCGATCGTAAAATAGATTCGAATACAGACCATAAAACCGGAATTAAGAAAGTAATGAAAATCTAAAAAACTGAAGTATTTTTTAAATGCTAACGTATTGGTTTGTGATACCAGGAAATTTGTGGGGAGAAATCCAGGAAGAATAAATCTACTAAATGCTTCTACTTCCACACTATATTGCATCAATTTGTAAATGATTTCATTAATTGTAATTGGCTGTTCTTGCCCCTTTTCCATTCGCCATCCCTCTTTCCATTGTTTCCGAAATACTCAATTTTTTCTCCGCTTGGAAATTATGTTAATAATAATTGCAATTCATATCGTGGAAAGTACAGGCAGAATTCTGTTTTTTGTTATATTAATCGAGAAATCTTCTCTCTACGGAATGGGAAGAGTTATCGATAAAACACTCCGATGGTGAATTATACGGACAATAACTAAAAACGAAGTAAGTTTACAATTGGATATGACCCAAACTTCTATTTAGAACTCTCCTGAAACCTTGGCCTGTTTTTGTAACTACGGCACGTAGAGTAAAATGATGAATAAAAATTGCGTTGGCATGCAAGTGGTCCCCGCGAGATACATAACATAGATCGGTTCAATTTCAAACAGCGGCGGGGCAAATGAAAGATGGCCACCGATGCTCTATAGACGACATGTATTAATCTAAAATAAAACGGAGAATGTCAAGCCTCCCCGAATTAGTGTCTTCCTATAAATAAAGAGTTCTGTAATCTCGAGAATAGTAAGAAAAAGTAATGGTCGGACTTCGAACGCGACCGAAATTTTCTATTCCTACCGCGTTCAAGGTCGAAGCGCACTTTTAGTCCAATCGACAATAAATGACCAGTAAAAACGAGATCCAAAATTAGAACAAATATGGGATATTTAGAATAAAGAATAAATAGCGTGTGTGGGGCGAGGGAGTCGTATGCAGGAGTGCGACACGGATTTCCGATCTAAAACAGCAATGAATATTCAAGGACGCGGAAATAAATATACCGGACGTGCTGTTCCCTGAAGATGGAACGACGGAATTCGGCGGCGGCAGACACAATAAAACGCGATTCACCAGCAGAGACGAATAAAGCCGCGATACGTCGGCGCCAGGGCCGGTTAGAGGCAGCGGCCACCGCAACAAATAAAGGTGCGTCGATAATCAAACATCGGTAACATCGCCTAAACGCAGACAAAGAGCCAAAACAGAGCTTTTCCTTGTTCGACTATAAAAGCGACTATGTGCTATATAAAATTGTACGCGGTGAAGTAAACTAGATGGAGATCAATAATAATGCTTCGAGACGAAAAGCATAACGAATGACTGTTGCGACTTAAGTGACGTACGAAGCATTAATCGAGAAATAAGTTGCTTACATGCGTCGAAAGAGATCGATTAGGCAGTTGAGAGAGCAATTCTGCAACAAATACAATCAAACCATTGATTGCGCGCATAATTCGTTCCGGAAACGTGCTCGTGTCCTATAAGAAATAATGGAAACCCACATGATTCGATCTAAAACCCAAATAATTCAAAATAATAATGATTACTAGGGAATCGATGACCACGTGACGCTCGGCAAACAAAACGGCGTATACGTACTCCATGTATTGCAAGACCTCGCCCGTATATTATTAAAATGTATTCAAAATTTTTGCTCGACTAGCAAAACACTCGTAAACCAAGCAACTCGAGGTTTGACTGTACGCCGTTATGTAACAACCGTGGACGCCGAAATTGTGGTAGAACAAGAGAGTAATTAAAAGTGAGTCTACTGGTGGCACGCGCTGAAGGGAGACTCGACGGATTGGGAGGAAAGTTGGAAGATATTCGATTGAATTCCTTGCGGTTCCTGTCCACGTGGGTCGCGTGGCATCGAACGGAGGCCCCCACCCCTTCCGACGGACGCGCGCATCAACGGCCTGTGTTGTTGACGATGTGTAAGCCTTAGGAGCGCCTTTTCAACAAGATGAGTGGTGGTCGGAGCACTGGGGGGGAAGGGGGG
>KZ308649.1:485422-564274 GCA_000376725.2 Ladona fulva
GGGGGGGGGGGGGGGAAGAAACGATCACAATGCCTACAGCGACCTTGACGAAAAACTGACCAACGGCGAAATTAACGAAGGAGCAATTTCAGGTGGAACGGGAGAGCACCCAAATTCCTTCCCTAATCGAATACAGGTGGAGGATTCGCTTCCGAGTCACCAATGAAAGAATACACCGTAGAAACGCAAATTAGTAACCTTCGAACACAGTTTAAGTGACGAACTAATCCGGTTCCAAACATAAATGCGACAAGCTACGATAGAGAAGTGGAGTTAAAGTTGCTTACGACCTGACAATTGTTATCATTGGAAGAGAACGAGCGACGTAAAATTCGGAATATTCCTGAGAACAGAAATAATGAATTTTCAAATACACTTGAAAAGGTTTATAATCTAAACTGATATAAAAATGTGGTAAAATTTTCGATTCCATGTCTATTTTTCATTCCTTCACCTTCTCATTTTAACAAAATTCTACACACAATAAAGTATTTTCTGAATTCATATGTAGGATTATTTGGAAGAAAGCGCCTACAACAGGCAAGTAAACAAAGTTATCTTCTCTAATAACACTTCCGAAGCACCCACTATCCAAAAAGAAATAATAGAGCGTACCATCTATGAAAAAAGGCATCTAAACATTAAATTTATAAGAAACGATTGCATAATATGAAATCTAAACCATAAATTTCGGTATAATGAAGAAAATTAATTGTCTCGATAAAGCTGCGTGATGTGATCACAAGAAATTAATAATTGCATGCTTTGCGATTTCAAGCAATTCGTTTCAGAAAGCAAGACATATAATCGACTACTGTGACATTCATATAACCACCATTATCAACGCTAATATCTAAACAACATTAATGTGCAGGAAAAGATGAATTGCAAAAAACACTGCAGGAAACCAAAGGCAAGCAAGAACACTCAAAGAACAACATTGAGCTTCATGCCTACCTTTAGATCTATAGAATTACTTCCTATGTGGTTGACGTTTGGCAGCGAACCTCCACGGTATGTGCCGAGTGATTGATTAATATGAAGATGCTGCTTAGGGAGGGGAAGGGGAGCGTTCACCTAGAAACGACATAAGAGCAACTACAACATCAACAAAACCGGTGGAGGTACTTAAACTCTCAGGTTGTGGTACATCCAAAATATCTACTGCAACCGCTAAACTGAAATCTACATACAAAAATTCAAACAGCTAACCACCAACTCCAAAACCGCCAAATACGGGTGCATTTGTGAAATATTCCTATGAGAATATTACAGGTCCCCCATAGCAAGTACTATGACTATGTTCATGAATAACATTCATATTATTGATGCATTACAATGATCGTTTCATCCTAAAACACACAACAAAAATATTTCTTGATAAGACCATTAACTTACTGTAGTCTTACAAACACACAATGACATTACACAACATGAGATTCGACGTACAATAAATGACATCGAACTTAAGGATTCGACGAATTAAATATTTAAAAACAAGGTAAGAATATATACTACTTCATACATTCTCTAAGAAAACAATTCCTGGGCAGGTGTCGAGGGCGTCATTAAATGTGTCTAACAAGTAAAATATAGCTGAGTAACAAGTTAGAGTTTATTCCCAAATGACTGTCTCCATTAGCTGTTTGAATTTAAACAAATATCGATGGCAGCACGGCAAAACACTTCCTTATTCACCCTGCATCGTAGGAGTAGATCTACTGTTTATGTTAAGATTCGACTTTTAGAATTAAGTCTATCAATAAATAGTAATTTATAGCAACTTTACTCACTCGGGCGGTAGCATCTGATACTTCTCGCATGATCTTTTCGAAGGCAGCTGTTTCTTCAGCTTGTTTTTGGTTATGCAGGGCAATCTTTTCACTGAATTTCCGTGGGTTCGCCATGATGGCTGCTTCTGTAGTTTGACTTGCAAGGTAACGCAAATGGCCAATGAAATCGCTTGGTAGTAAATGCCATCTGTTGGTAAACCGTGTAATTTTCAGGATGGAAATGGCCGCAACTGTATCAAGATGTAATCTTCTACCGGCAACATGGAATAAACTCGGATTTATGTGTAAATTTTCCGATGTTATCTCTAAATACAAGTCGTACCTTTATAAGATACTTAGCGAACGTTCAGTTTTACGGAAGCATGCCTTAAAATTTGATTCTGTCTTGGAAGAAAACATTCATCAAGAAGTCGATCTCAACAATGAAGTGGCTTATATATTGAAAAATTATGTTTATGAAACTGAAACAAATCAGAAAACACTTTCTTCTGCTAGAGAAGGTAATTTCTTAGGTTTCATTAGAAAAACTCACCCGATTTATCCTCAAAATGTTTGCCTACGAGGTCTGCAGTTCAGGCAACCATTTCGTATTTTCTCTAGTGGGGACGGGCCAAGACCGAAAGGTCTTCCCCCGCTCATGAATTTTCCTCAAATAATTTGGCCTAGTATCTTCAAAAGTATCAGGAACTGGATTCTTTGCAACACAATCATAACTCCATATTTCGATCGTGAGTTCAACTTGCCGGATTTTATTGCTGGATCTAAACAGGTAGAAATCTTTTGGGTTAAGTTTCAGTTGTTAATGAACCTTGCAAGTATTGAAATTTAACATAACTGTATTTTTCAGTTTTAAGTATCAGTATTGAGGTTGATTATTTCAATGCAGGCTGTTGAGGTAGTTTCTCATGCCATATCCAATGGAGATTGGGAGCAGCTAAATCCGATAGTTATTGAAGAGACCCTCTCAGAAATTAAACGATCAGTCTCTTCATTCTCGGCACAACAAAGAAAGGATTTAGCTGTCAGCAAAGAAGATATATATTTTTCCTTTCCATACCAAGTAGGAGTTATGTTTGATGATGAAAAGGAAAGACAAGGTAGGCATACATTATAAAATATGCAGGTGGAAATTTAATTTTAAGTTCATATGATTTTAATGAAAATTCAATACTATTAAGAAAAATATATCATTTTGCTACATTTGAGGATTCAGTTACAATGGTCTAATTTTTAACTTTTCAAAGTCAGTTATGAATTATGTTTTTTCCTCCTTTTATTGAAAACCTTTACTTTTAGGTGTCCAGCAGCGTTTTGTGGAAATCACCATGTGCTATCACGTACTCCTTGGGCTTAAAGAGCTTAGGGCTCGAGATATCACCCCTCCTTTGAACGTTGGCATATCTCCTGAATATCAGGACCGAATTTGCATCTGCAACTATAGATTTATTCGGGAGTTCACCAAAGGAAAAGAAGGGGAGTCTGAATGGAAAGTTAACATTGTCAACCATTTCAAACCATCCGATTTGATACGTTCGTGACAGAACCTTCTATAATAGAAGAACACCTGAAGACATACACGTAGACTGAATCATTGTGATTAATTTAAAGTGTTATTTTCATAAATTGTTATGTATAAATATCTGTTTTAGATTTTGTATCTATTTCCCTCATGGTGAGTGTAGGAATAAAACTCGGAATTTGCTAACATGAGTTGTAATGGGATGCATTTCTTCTATCATATTATTGGTGAATGAAATTGTGTCAGAAGCTGCACATGCTTCATGAATGTATTTGCTTATTTATTGGAGTTTGTATTTTAGATTCGCTTGCTACTTTGTTTTTTTTTATGGTGATTCCTTTAGTGAATTTGTTAAGAATGAAGTTCAAATGTCTTTAAGTTTGTGTTTCTACTTTATGTTTTGTAGAATAATAGATTTTTTAATGGAACATTCGGATTAGTAAAACTTTGATTTGTTTTGAGTTTTAGGAAATTTTAAATTCATCATTTTAAGTTGCAATTGAAAATCTGTTTAGAGACTTGAGATGAAGCTATAACATTTTCATGTTAAGGGAGTATTAATACAGTTTTATTTATTTGAACTTCTACTATACACTAACGGTAACTTTAGCATCTACAGTATCAAAATTACTAGAAAGAATTTCCTGGAATATTATCAGCATTTTCCTTACGGCCTTCCCCAGACATTATTAAGTAATGGCAGTTTGATTGTTCTGTATTCCATTGAAGTGTTTCTTGTAACAAGTGAAAATATTTCTGGGGATAAATTTCTCTCCTTTTGAACATGGCCTAATCTTTCTCCCTTCAACACTTTGGTAATGCTCTTTCACAATTTTTCCAGAGAATTTTGCTTTCTCTAGGATGAGATAACTAAAATTTTCACTTTTGCTGACTTTTCTTTATGTACTATTTATATTTCTTGTAGTTTTCTTGGCATAGGTGAACTTAATCTGTTTAATACAAGTAGTGTTCAAAATTTTGTTTGCGATTAATTCAAGAAATAAAACATTCATTCGTTCCAGGTATGTATCAGTAGGATTCTTCTCCTTTTCAATATAACTCCAGTATAATGCTATGAATGTATTAAAGCAAAACACTTGGAACAGTAATACAAATTCTAACATTTCTAATCATTTATGATTCACGCTACAAATATTTTTGAGTGCTGAATGTATCTGAGATGGGATTTTGCATACTGAAAGGAATTAAAAACAATGATTATCAATTAAGAAAAGTAGTTTTTCTTTCTTTGGGTTGGTAGACAAAGAATGCTCTTAAGATAAAATAATAAACATTTTTATGGGTAGATCTAAAGGAATTAATCTCCTTTTCCACATATTATGCTGAAAATGAGTGAGCTTCATGCAAGTCTGTAAGCAGTGGTGTTGGTGGGTTTTGGGTGCAAAGTTACAGTTTCACATGGCATGTGTGTCTCACAGGGAATATTTGTAATTAAAGGTCTGATTTAATCTCTATTACATTTAGGGCAGAAGCTAGCCTGCCCCAGGAATGCAGGCAATTTTGCATTTAATCAATGTTTTGGAACCACCCTCTGAGACGAATCTTGGGCTGCTGTTAGTATTTGAGGGATAAAAATGTTGCACTGAGTCAGATTGAGGTCTCAGGGTGAACCAATCTGAGGGCATTAATACTTTAATATCAGGATGAGGCAGTCAAACTTTAAAAATTGTATACGGGATCTTAAAATTGTAAAACTTAACTCATGCTATAACTTTGCTCAGTACCAAATAACATTACAATAGTTAAAATAAAAATGATTACTAATAATGTTGGCTTTGTGTAGTAATAATTTATACTGAAATTATTCACACTAGCTGAAGAGAAAATAGTCCACAATTAGGGAAGCAGTAAAATTGTTGATCCCAAGAATGTGGAAATGTAGATAGAATTTGAAAACAGCAATTGTTGTCTCATATCTGATGCTACTCCTGACAACAAAGCTTATCTCTGAGCTGTTCAGCCTTCAGAACTGCTAATAATAGCAATTTGACTGAGTCTGGTTGGCTATTTCTTCTGCTAAGGTTTCTTTTGTGTCTTGTTTATTATCACAATATATTCTTTTCCAACCATTTTAAGTTATTCACTCATCTGCCATTGTTATAAACTTTCCTTTGAGATGGATTTCTTCATAACATCCATAATTTATTATAATCCTACATTAATAGTGTTTTTATAACAACTTATTGGTTGAATAAATACTGAAACCTAATGTCAATTGTTCCAATAGTCACAACACTACTACTACAATTGTTAATTTTATTTTGAGCTAAATCTCCTCGGTATCAGTTTTTAAGATTATTCCTAATTTAACTATGATAATAATTTATTAAAGCTCTGAGTATAAGGACCTATAAAACCAAAAGGATACAAAATATAGCTGCTCTGCAAAAAAGTGTTATGATACACATTGTATAAAATTATACTGTATCTATCAGATATAGACGATTTTATAGAAAACATATAAGTATATATTCATACTTTTTGTCACTAAGGAAAAATTAAGACATCGATTGTAGATATCATGGGTTCAAGCCTAAGAGGCCCCAAGGTACTTTCCCCTTTAAATATTTCTATTGCACATAGTAAAGACTTTTGCCCTAGTGACCACAGGTTCGATGCTAGGACACATCAAATGTTGCCCATAAGGTATACATAGGATATCTTTTTAATTTTTTTTGGGCTACTTACCAAAAAGTCAAATAGTTAAAATATGGCATTTCAATAGTATTTGTGGCTGTTTTCATATTCAATCTTAACAGCTCTTAAATTGATCCTTAGCTTGATGCCGCGGTGGATTAAATATTCCTCCATAAGAAATGTACAGGAAATTCTAAACCTATTTTGAGGTATGTTCTGATGCGTTTTTGCCATCAAACCTGAGCAATAGTTACTTGAGGAACTTCTAAACCATAATAAGAATGGACTTCTACTGCAAATATACTCGGTTCGATGTTAGGATGAATCAAATTTCGCCCATAAGATTTACAAGAGGTGGCTTTTAAAAATTCTTATTGGGACAGTTTCTGAAAATCCTAATAGCTAAAATTTGGAAAATGAATAGGAGTAATGTGTAGAGATCATATTCAAGCTTAAGAACTTCTAAATTGATCCTTAGTTGATGCCATGGCACATTAATTTTTACTCCATAAGAAATGTACAGGAAACTCTGATAACATTTTAACCCTTTAGCTGCAGGACCCTCAAATTTTTCTACATCTGTGTGCGGGAGAAAAGTAATAGGGGTACTGGAGGCGCAGTACAGTCCTAGCTGGTAGTTATCCCTTATAATCCGGGTCGACCTTTTCTTTATGGGTGCGGTCAGTGGTTATTGTTTAGAGATTATGGTTGGTATCATATATAATATATTTAGTAAGAAGTTTTCTTTGTATAAGCAGTCCGAATTTACTTTCCTTGTACTTTGCTGATCATTTTGATACCAAACACTTCGCAGATATCTTGATTTTTATCAATTATAACTAATTTCGTAAATCCGCTATTCAGAAATCGAAGATTTGGGTTTCCCCCGAGGTGCGAAATCCCTTGGATTTTCCCAATCTAGAACAATACAGAAGAGTGAGCCTTTGGGTTCTCATTCAGAGACAGACCCATAAAATTGTGAAAGGACAAGAACGGGGGTGAGAGAGCAGGTCAAACGTAGAAATACGTTTTTCCCGCAGTCCTCTTAGGAAAACGTAGAAGTACGTTTCCTGCAGCCAAAGGGTTAAACTACTTCCTGATACGATTTTGCCTTGATACCTGAATGAGCTATTAGAGGAGCATCTAAAGCATAATATGAATGGCCATCCACCACAGAAATAGTGGCATATGAATACTTTACCTCATCTACCCAATATAGCAGCACCCAATATGGTGTTGTCTTGAAAAACAAAGGATAGATTTAAATTGGTAAGTCACCACAAATTGCCAGCGGCATTTGGCAGGGGGTGTATTTATACCTTTCCTAATGGTATTTTCTAGTAAGGCATTGTCTTAAAAGCCAATATATATGCATTGCCTAGTCGATCCTATATTAAGATTGCAGTATGTAAGCAACTTTTACTCATAATACAAATAAATAAAACAATGAACATATGAAAAGAAACACAAAGAAAGTTTAATCAGAGAAGTAAGGCATAATAGAAGATAAAAATTAATGAGAATGTATGGGATGACTAAAGATAACTATACAATTTATGCTAAAGTGATCTAAGTGATGAGGAAAATTTCTATTTGACATGAAATGAGTTTCAGTAAATTAAGAACCAACCAATTCGAAAGATTTTAGGTACATATTAATTTTGTGGATTGGACAAATAAAAGCCTATTGTTAGTCAACTGCTCTTTTCTTCACTCTATTGAATATTTCCAATATCTATAGCTTCCAGGAAATATTGCTTTTTAAGATACACTAGTGTTGATAATCTGAACTAATTGGCAGCATACACTATTCTGGTAGCGAGATTATCAGACTGTCCAAAAAAATTGCATTATAACAGTAAAAATACATTCAAATCACTTTATTGTGTGTATTGATACAGTATTTTATACGTCTGTACTTTGTACAATATTGAATAATAGTAATTTTAAGTTTTGAAAGATAGCCTAGAACTTTTTATTTGATACAGAAAATATGGTTCAAATGCTTGATTTTAAATACAGAAACAAAAGAGAAAAGCTGTAGCCTGAAAATGAACTCAAGTGTGGGGTTCTCCCCCCAAGAGTGGGAGAGACAGGTTTGATTCCCAGCTACAGGAGACTCATTTCTATATCTGATACAGAATAGAGTAAATTATCAAAACTAATGCATGTTTGTACGATACTGTTGTTGAAGTTGAAAAAATCCAGACATAAGAGGGTTAGAAGTGGCACAAAGGTGCTTATCAATCTTTACTGAATCCTATCCTCCCTTCACACACATAACTCCACCCTTACACATTGCATTTACAGGCTCTACATTCTTAATTCTCCTTATACTCCTGCCTTAAAAATTATCCTAGGTAATTTTCTAACTAAATTTATTCATTCGAAGTACTAATGCAATGAAAAGAACACAATCCTATTCTTTCAAGAAAAGATAAAGTATAATTTCATTTGATTTCTGACGTATTGCCAAAATGGCTTGTTTAAAAATTTACTAATCGATAGTTCAATCCAAAGCTTAACTGATGACCTACCATTCACACAAGGGCCACAAATGGGCTCCAAGTGCAACTCATGATGACTTGGGTTTAAATTTTCTTCAAATGTTGCACTAAATATGTCATTTTATATGAGATACTCTGAACATAATTGGGGTCTGTTACGACAAAGCTAAAACATTTTGATCTGCAATCTCTCAGTTTTTTTATCTGATATATACAATACATACAAACCAGGATACAAACTGAAACCAGCAAATGTATTTTGTTTAGTATGCGGGAGTGTGCCATGGTAGACAAAAGGTTGAACAGCATTGACTATACCCAATATAATTCTACCACATATTCATCTCAATTTCTCTTCCAAATAATAAATGAAAAATTACCATAGAATCCTTTGAAATGTAAAACCTAGTAAATGAATTTGGAATGAAAAACAAGTCCTTCCAAAATTTTATTATTAAATGACAAACAAATTGCAACAGTGATATTTACTAGAAATGTATGAAATTGAGAGTCTATACATAATACCTGATTCATTGCATTAAAATATATAGTAATAAATACATTAGACAAAAATTCCACATTTGTACTGAAGGCCAAATTCTATCATTCATTTGGAAGTACCAAAAACCTATGAATTTTTCTTATATCTTAGATTGTCGTAATGAAAATAATGAAGGAGAACAATGAATGACATTTCAAAAACATGATTTTGACTCACCTTCACCAAGTGAAAACATAAGACAGAAAATAAGACATTTTTCCCTTGACAGCCATACAGCATGGAGATCTTTTATATAGAACCAATCAAAGTATGCTCAACTCAGAATGGTTCATTGAGAACCACTGTTTATGATTAGCATTAAAATATAAATTTCAGCACATGTATTTTTCCACAAGCAGCAGTTTTAAGTCTTATGAAATGAAATTTTACTTGGTCAACTGGTTAAAAGCTTCATGTCGTTATTGTTGCAAAGAGAACTTATAGAATCAAAGAGGCATGAACCAAATTTTAACTTAAGTCAAGCACCTCATTAACAGGGCTTCTAAACCACAATTCCCACTTACACACCAGTGGTTTATTTAGCACAAGCATGTCATCATCGACAGTATGACCGGTGTGGGGGTCCTTCAGTTCCACTGTTATCATTAGAGTACTCTACAAAAGAAATGCGAAAAAATTAGTATTAAGTTATTACAAATTATTACTTTTTTTAGGAAGGATACTCACCTTCATTTTCTGCAAATTATGAAGAGTCACCATTAATCCATTATCAGTCCACTGTTTCTGTAGTTGAAGTTCCTAAAAATAATCCATGATTAGAAAAAATAATCACTAAAATGCAATGAATATATCATGAAAAATTCTCAAAGATGAGAGTGCATCTCAACAAAGATTTAACAAAATGATGAGTTAAGTTTCCATTGAAATGATAACTTAATGTACTTAGAAGTGAGCAAATTTTTTTCCCTAAGTATATTCAGCTAAAATACTTAATCATAACTATCTATAAAATACAGAAAAATCATGAAAAAGAAATTCTCTTAAGGATATGAAATGATTTCTAAAGATATGTAGATCTGAAAGTTTTGAACAACTATACTAGTGGCAATGCATTAAAACAATACATCAAAACTCACACTATTTCCGAGAAGCAATATAACTTTCCACGAATCAAGTCCAACAATTCTTATATCCAAAGAATTTAAGAAAGTCCCTCTGTGTGGTGTAACAAAAGCTTTTGCTGTCAAATTCCTCCTGGAGAAGTTCAGGTCCATTACAGTTGGATGTTGAACAAGATCTTCATATTTTTGTCTAGCTTCTTCATTACCTAAAGACCAGAAGAAAGGGGGATATGGATCAAACACAGAAAATGGGTTATTTTAAATAAACATTATTACTAGAGAGCAATGACAAAAACTTATGGTTAGCTTGGAAGTTCATCAATCATACCAATATGGATATCGGTCTCCCATATGACCAAGTGGGCAGTGTGTTCAACTTTGGTGAAAGTGGTCCCGGGTTTGATTCCTAGTGGAAACCAATGTATGACCTCAGCTATAGAAGCATTCTTAACAATATTACTGCTATCTGGATATCTAAGGATTTGTCCCTTACTAATTTTCAGACCTTGATTTGTATTTGGGTGTGTGTGTATATATATATATATATATATCCCCTCCTCACACTGCCACAGTTCATTACCTCATCGGGGCGGATGGNCTTTAAGAAGAAAACTAATTTTAAAAACCAAGCAAGTGTGCATAGCCATCAATATCTCTGAATTATTTACATCTTCTAGAGATGAAGGTCACTGGGTGGACATTCCAAGTAGGATGACCAGTCCAAAATTCATGGAGAAAAATTATCATGCCTGTAAAATACACACAGCCATCTAAAAAGGGGTTTGGCAAATATTCTTTAAATAATTAGTAAAAGAATAAATTGCCTGAAGATATTCCTAACCCTTTCCCCAAAGCATACACATAAAATGTTTAGACGAAGGATCGAGAGATACTTGTGTCACAAATTCATATTTTTAATTATAGCATATTATGTTTGGAATGTTTTAATGTTTATAATTTTCTTTCTTTTTCTGTCTACCTATCGGAGGTTTTCAAGGGATTTTCCATCCCAACTGGGCAAATTCCAGACAGAGCTATTTAATGTTTAGTCCCCTTTGTAAAGTCTACATACTTTATATAGTATAGTTAATAATTTATACTTTTATGATAGTATTTATGAATGTGACAATGCCACCAGACAATTGTCCTCTAGTGATGAGATTTTAATAAATAAATTTTAACTCATTAAAATACCTTCAACTTCAACAGAAAAATAGTAATCTTTATGGGTGTTATGACCGACAAATGGCATCTGCTTGGCTGATGCTTCACCTCCTTCTGCTGATACTCCTGCAATGAAAAATATTAATATTAGGGACAGTTTAAAAATTTCAGAAATACAAATCAATATTTACACATAATTTACCCTTATTGACTTTCTCTAGCACTTTGATAATCGGCAAATCATGGTGATCAAGGAGAGCCTTTGCTAGGTGCTTAGCATAGATACCATTAGTTTCTGATGAGCGTTCATACGCCCCGAGGTTGCTAGTTGTGGCATAACCAGTGATGAGGTTTCTTGAAGGCTCAAATTTGTGGACTGGATGACTCTCTTGGTGTATGGCAGGATTTGATTCCCTAAAATTTATATAGGTAATAAGATATTACCAAGGAAGTTCATTTCATCACTAAATACACATGTACCTACATCAGATTTCTGCAGGGGCTGAAATTTTGGCTCAAGCCTGACCCATTCATGATTGATAAAAACCAAACCCAGCCCAATCACAGTAAAAAAATTTAATTTTCAAGCCTAACCTGAGCTAAAAATGTTCATAATTAAAATTAATACATCAAAACGTTGTAGAACTCAACATACATATCGAAAGAAAGAATGCTTAGCAATTCCCACAGCAGGTTTTTCTTGGACTAGTTTTGTCAACAAGTTGACATGTTCAGGTGATTGTCAATATGTGTGCAAGGTTTAAATATGAGGAGGAGGGGAAAGTGTGTGGCAGAATTTACTTAAAGACCACAACCACTGCAGTGACTTTCAACCTCAGCTTCTGCACAGTGAGATGAAAGGACACCACCATAAAATCATAGAGATTTTGAGCAAAAGAAAGAAGTTTCCAACAAATGAATATCTGTTCCCTAACCCTTGTCATCTCCTTTCCCTATCCAATACTTTGTTCCCCTCTTCCCACCCCCCTCTGTACCCTCCATAAACTTACCCCTCATATTTAAGCCATGTAGACAATCACCTGAATTTTGTCAGCTCATAGATGAAACTAGTCTAATAAAAATCTGCTGTGGAAATTACCAAGTATTCCTTCTTTCAAGATTTTCATAATTGCTAAGGATCCAGTTGCATTTAGGAATAGATGCATTTATTTACCTCTGTTATTCCTTCAGTTGTGCCAAAACATCATTGGAAATGTTAAAGCAGCTGTAGAGACAACAGAAACTAAAAGAAGCTGGTACATTCTATTAGCAAACAGAAAATGTTTTAAACGATAATTTTATTCCTAATCTAAATTAGATTTATTTTATTTACCATCATGTTTTTTTATGTTACTGTTCACCTTCTTCTCTAGAAATAAATTTTATAGAACAAAGGAGACTCTGTGAATATTGTCAAAGCATTGCACAGCAACTTTAAAAGGCCTCTGTCTATATGTGACAATAAAAATGCTGTTTGAGAATGAATCATTCATTCTCTGTCAAGTTATACTCAGGCCCAAGCCTAAGAGACTGTCAGCTTTACCTGCCACAGCCCATGCAGACCTTTAATGTATATCATAACTTAAGAAAAGAAGACATCAGCTAGAAAAACCAGAATTTTTATGTTACTATTATGCTGAATTGGATTTATAGCTGGTACAAGGTGAATTACAGAAAAATATTTTGAATTACTGTGATAACAATTCATTAATTCAAGCCATGCATGAAAGATTTTATTCTGCAGAATATTTTTAAATAAAGAACTGATTTTCTTTGAAGATCAAAAGGGCTTTGAACTGATTTTCTTTGAAGGGCTTCTCAAATTGGTCCATAGAGACCAATGACAAGGTGGAGGGGCAGACATGGGGGTCAATGAATTGGGTGCATCATTGGATATGCAAATATTTCATTGGCATCAGATTGGAAATCAGCGTATTTATCTGTTTGCGTGAGCCACACATTGTTTGGTGGCTCAAATTTAGCTGCTACCTCAGATTCTCAAGGGACATATTTAGTTGGCATTAATTTTAAGCTAGGCTTGAAGAGAGCACATTTGCTTTTGGTGAAAGCAGTTCCAGGTTTAAATCCTGCTGGGGGCCCATTTGTGCCAAATTACCTCTGCTATCAAAGCGCCACTACCAGTTATAAGCTACATTTTTCTTCTATTTTTGCTTATTTATGTAATCCTGTGTGTTAAATTTCTTATTCTTATGAGTTTCTTTACTAACTATATAATATTATATTCTATTATATTAAATATTCTATTTCTATAATATATTATTTTCTATTTAATATATTTATTTTATTGCAATTCAAATTATGTTTGATAAAATCAATCTGTAGCAGAGGGCAGATTCAGAAGAACAACAGGGTGAGATGATTTACAGTTACACCTTGTATACTTCTTTTGCGGTAATAATTCCCTTTTGGTACACAAGGCAATAATACTTAGGAATGCATGGACTTGAGACTGATCGTCACACAACTGCTCTTCAACATAGTTAACACTGATCCTGAATGGAGTTAATTATCACTTTCTGATATCTTAATTCTTACTGTTAACCTAAAGGAAACTACAGCCAAGAGAATGACTTTTCTGGTGTTGGTTTAATATTATCTTTGTCAACAACTGATTGGCTGTAAGAAATTACAATCCACTCACCAGCTGCATTGATTCACAGCACTTCATCAAACACTTCCTATGGCTGAAAATGAGCAACAATTAATTGAAATCCTAAATATTGGAACTTTACTGGGAATTGGAATTGACATCAGAATCAGAGAAATTTTAATCAAATTCCTGAAACAATGCTTTCAGAATTTGGAAATTTTGTTTATAACTCATCACTTCAGTTCAGATACTAATGATGAATAGATAAATATGTATTAATTAAACTATCAATAAAAATAGCATCTAAATATCTTAATAATACCTAAATATGGCATAAAAAGGTGAATTTGTTTTAATTATTTGTGAGTAAGAAAATATAATCTTTGAGTTTCTACACAATACTTGAATTTTCCATGAAGTTCATTACTTCTACTTAGCTTCAGTTTCAAATAAGATTTTCAATCTCTTCTAAAAATTAATTATTCACTCAATTAATATTAATATCATATATATAAAAAGCAAATGTCTGCCTGTCCCCCTATTTATCTCAGAAACGGCTTGACCTAGAGATCTGAAACAAACTGCATTGTGTTTCTACGATGCTGAAATCCCCAGGAAAACTATTCTCATCTCATCTTTTAGGACTCCAATATTATTTAAAAAAGAAATTGTTCCATTTATTGTTTAAACTTATACCCATTTTTTAAAACTTAAAAGGATGTCACACTCCATTTTATAAGGTTTTGTATTGATTATTCCACCAAATGTTTTATTAATAAACATAGTTCATCTAGTATTTATTTCCCAAAACAACAGTAAATAAAAATATCGAAATTTACTAACTGCAACTGTTACTAATAGAAATTGAGAATTACACTGGTATTTGAAGTTTAGAGTTGTATCAGGAATTGGTAAAAGTCACTACTTGTCATCCCTAAATAAGAAAAAAGAATTAAGTCCCAATTTGAGAATAAAAATGAAATGCAAACCTATCTGAATCACTGAATTTATTGTGTATTTTAATTAATATTTCATATTTTGCCCAATTTCAAATAGTTTATTTTTCATTTGCAAAAACATTTTCAGAAAAACCAGTGTGTCCATTGAATAAATCAAGAGCCCTTTTCTGATTTCTGTTACAGAATTTCTTACGGCTGAGAAAACTAGTTTGCTCTTATCTGATGATAGTTTTACAATTTTCAATGTTCTGTACATTTCATACAAATTTTATCTTTTTTTTTCTGATACCTTAACATTTGAGACCCCTTTTCAAGTCTTCTTTTCCATGAATTACTTTTAAGATGAGCTGCCAATGGCAAGTCTCATTCAATTCTTTCTCAATTGAACATTTTGTGCCATTACTAACTCATTCCATTTTATTTCTTCTGAATATGGGCCCATTTCTTCAAAGGAAAATGCCTATCAGCTACTCTGCAAAATTATAAACAGCACTCTTTGTGGAACTACCTAAATAGTTACCATATTTCCTGGCTTATAATACATATAATAGTTTTTCAGGTGGACAAAGCAAAGATTGTACACACAAGAACGTAAGTTGCTCAAACCTAGAACAAAGAAAGAGATCCATGAAGAGCATCTTTTGCAGAAACAAAAATGCAACATTGCTGAATGAAACAAAAATGCAACATTGCTGAAAAGGCTTTCGTTGTGATTAGAAGATAAAACCCATGAGTCCAAGCGCAATATGGTTTACAATTACTAATGTATGGCTAATCTTGATATCAGATAAAATTTTCACCCTTTGCCCATAAGACGCAGGCAGTTTTAGATTTAATTTTTGCAGGAAAATAGTGCATCTATGGGTTAGGAAATACTGTGTATTTTCTATGTGGTTGATTATTTCTATGTTTTTCAAAAGGACTATAAAGTAAATTAGATTCTTGTCCCTGCTTTCCACAATACTCACTGGAAGAAATCAAAATAATTCATCTGCCAGTTCTGTTTGAAGTTCATCATTTTGCTCAGGGAAATCAATTATTATTCCCACTGTCAAGACTGTAGTAACTCCACAACCTCACATTTCTTCTCCTCCTTTCAGAGGCATGAGAATACTTATTTGAAAAGTCTTGGGTCTCAATGTCTTCAGATAATATTTCCCAGGAATTGAGACAGGAGAATTCCAGAGAATTCTTGGAGCAGAATCCATAGTCACCACAGCCTAGCCTTCATTCTTTTCTATCTGAATCTAGTGTTGAGGCAAAGCCTCGTATGAATCAAGGAATGTGGGAGATTATTTTCCCAAAATGAAGAGCTTTGTGCCATATTATTCAGTCTCGTTAAGATCTTTACCAGAAAGAAAATATGATTGACAGAGATGCAAAAACATGAAATATCCCCATACCTCAGATGAGGAAACATTGTTTTATCAATGACCCAATCTATGAACAAGAAAATTTGTTCAAAAAGTGAGAGACCATTTAGAATATTAAAAACCATACCATAATTCTTAGGATCACTAGAGTACCATGACTATCATAATTCTCTCAAAATTTAGAAACATAAATTAATATTGGCAGAAACTTGCCTGATTATTTTTCTCTAGTCTATTGTGGCCACAGTGGGTGTACACATTCAAAGAAATCAGAATTTTAGCATAAAATTATAGAAAATGTGTCATAAAAAATTCTTGAAATATATCATTAAGAAGTACATTAAATATTCAACCATCATTTTAGGATAATCAGATCATAAAATAATCAATACCAGTGAGAGAAATGAAAATTGGTATTTACTCAGATGAGAATTCTAAGCTTCTTTGGTGACCACCAGATGACCCTTGGGATAAAAAATGAATTCAATTTTCTTTAAAATTTGTTGGATATTACATTAATGAGAATGGTTTAGACCAGGGTTCTATGTAGGCCCCTAAGATTGATTATGGTGTGTAGGGGCTACAGAAAATGTAAGACTAATGGGGTCAAATAATAAATAATGAATAAAACAAAGTTATGTTCTACAACCAACAAAATAGCCGGGGGATTTTGATGCTGAAACCTGCCCAGATGCAAAATGGGTTTTCAAAATTCAAGGTTACTGGAGGTAAATTTTATGTAATATGTACAGTTATCCCACTTGTGACTCACAAGGAATATATGAAACATAAATCTGATACCATCTAACATTTAGGGCAGAAGTTTGCCTGCCCCAGGAATGTAGACAATTTTGCATTTACTCCATGCCTAAAATACAGAGACAAATCCTGGCTCTGCTACTTACTTGTCTGGAACAAGAAGGCACATGTCTAAAATAACAACCAGAAGACCAGGTTCAGTTTCATAAATTTCTTTCATCACCTCTGTTTCGATGAGACAGTCCGAACGTAAATAAGTAGTTGGAGCATCAACAGGGAGCATGCATTTTCCTCCAATTTCAAAACCATGTCCAACGTAGTAGAAGACAACTGTTGGACAGACAAAGAAACAACATAAATAATACACACCAAATATATCTGACTCAACTATGAAATATATAATCACAAGTTTAGAGATAATATCATAAACACAAGGAAGAATGGGCTTGAAAAAAGTCTGACGGAACTGGGAATCGAACCCGGGTCTCCCAATTGCCAGTCAGGTGCTCTGTCCGTTGAGCTATCCCGGCAGAACATTTCTCCAAGCCATTCGGGAGACTTTGTGGGTTTTTTTTCCCCTCTGGGTGTGCACCATCTTGCGCAAAGTCACTCTTACCCATTTTCAATCATAAACACAATTATTTTAGCTATGCAATGACAAGTATTCCAGTCATCAGTTATTCTTATTAAATCCTGCAGAATGCTTTAAACATTTTTTACCAATCAAAACGTGGAATGCTACTGGAACCTATCCAACAGTCTTTGAGAATTGGCATGATGTTTGTGAATTCATACCTAGATTATGACAGATAAACTGTTTCTTGGATCATATTCATTCTCATAATTAAATTTTAACATAAATAAAAATGTTCTCCAACTATTCAGCAAAAATAATTTAGAGAAGATTGGAAATCACTTCCTTAATCACTGCACATCAACTGTAGTCCTGCAATATACTGTAAAATTTAAGCTGTTTCCCTAGTAACCTCCTGCAATACTGTTTTCACATTTCATAAAGCACTGTGCAACATGGCTGTTCTATTTTTGGTGCAATGAAAATGAATCCACAGTTTATCTATGACTGACACATAAAATATTGTTTGATTACTGTAAACACTGCCAAACAACCAACTGAATCTATTGGTTCTGGCATCTATTTCTCTGATCTTTCTCACATTATTGGAACGGTCTATGTAGCATGGTGAATGGACTCATCAAACATCCTTGAATAAATTTACTCTATATTTGCCAAGGTTAGAGGGCCTCTCTTCCACTTTAATGACTTTCTTAAATATCTTTACAATATTAATAAAAAGAAGAAAGATTAGACTATGGGAAATATGTCCATTTAAATTTATCAAATTTACAGTTATTATAAATTAATGCAATGCACAATATTGTTTGTGAGTGGCCACTGAAAGAACTAGTAAAAATGGCTGTAGTTGAGGTAACAGGGGAATGCAGAATAAGGGGTTTGCACAGTTAGGGATGGGGAATGCAGAATAAGGGGTTTGCACGGTTAGAATTATAAATTAAATTAATTCTGAGGCACAAAGAGCAAGGATGAGAAAATATGTACTTTTTATCAATTCTGGTTTTACACCAAAAACCTCTCATAAACTTCTTAAAATATTTACAGATTCTGTTACTGAAACAGAAGGAAATACATCTACATCTACATAAACACCCTGCAAGCCGCCTTATGGCGCGTGGCAGGGGAAATAGATTTTTATCATAAAATAAAACAAGAAAGGAATCATTAAGAATTTTAACAAAGATTGTGAGCACTCTATAGAGTTCCTTACACTATATTTTGTGCTGAATTGCAAATCACATTTTATAGTCTAAGCCAAAAATAGATATGAGACATCCCACCCACTGGTCTGATTAGAGAATTATTTTTACAGAGTTTGGCAGTATACACAGATGAAGTAGCGAGGATTTATTTATAAGCAAATAAAACTTTTCTGTCAGTGTAGATAGGAGTTCTGACCTAGGACTGATTTATTCATGACATTAGAGTTTGAGAAAAGCTCCAAAACATTATAGTTTGCAAGCAAACTAACTGTTGGGAAATTCCAATCAGCAGGGGTTAGGGTTCTCTGTGGTTGTACTTTGCAAGTATTGTTCTTATTACATATTTGGGAAACTATGTTTCCATCTTTTGGAGAGAAGATAACTCTAAAGTAAATAACTAAAATTGTTGTCTTTCCTCCTGATTTTGGCAATGCAGTTGCCAAAATATGCATTGACTTGTAAAGCGCAATCACAAAGAACCCTAACCCCTGCTGGTTGGGATTCTTAAACCATTAGTTTAATTGCAAACTATGATGTTTTGGAACTTTTCTCAAACTCTAATGTCTTACCACAGCTGTGTTCTTTTACCTTATTGATTTCATTCATTACCACATGGTTTATGGGACTGGGGTTTAAAAAAATTTATTTTCCATTTATTGGATTGTTACAGGGAAGATGTGAACAGTCATAATAGATGGACACATACAACCATTCCCAAACAGCAAAAATCTACCTGTAATAAATCAAAGATCCTACATCTCAAATGTGCATGCTAACAGAGCAGCAAACATGAATGGTTGGGCCATTCCTGAATCTTATCTTTCCCATTTGTATGTATGAGGCAAAAACATGAGCTGACCGCATCACAGAGGGGAATACAAATGGGCCGTTTACAATCAAGACAGTGAAAAGTGTAACATGAGCTGCTTCAGATTTGAAAATGGAAGCTACTGAAGAAGAAAAGGCTTACCTTGAATAAATTTTGGTAATGGAAGAAGAAAAGTAAAAGCATTGTTCAGTATTTCCAGCTTAAATAAGTAAAAAATTTTTATTTTGGGAGAAACTGAGGATATAAAGTCGCTCTTTAATAGTGTGAAGATCATCTGTTTTTTGGGATCTGGGATTGGGTAGTTATTAATCTCAGTTTTTGGTGAGCTATTTCTTACTATTTTCTGAAACTAATCTTTAAATAGTTGGCAATGTAATATAAGGGTGACAATTAATTAAACCTTTTTCTGCAAAAACCTATGGAAAATCACATTTTGGCTGACAAAAGTGATTCCGGAATCAATCATCCTTATTAGTCAAGGCATCACAGTAATATATATGGATAGTTTAATTAGCCAGTTAACAAATAAAAATCATTAATTCACAAACTATCTTCTTTCTTTACTGAAATGCTGCAGCTCTATTTTGTAAGTACCCCTAGTCATTTTCCATCCATTTATACATGAAAAAGTAAGGGAAATTATTATACAGGTATTTAGAATCTTTGCATGAGCAGAAGTGATTTAGAAAGAGCAACCAAATCTTTGAACTCAAAGAACCTCTGTTTTGAAAGTACTTCTAGGACTTTTACATCCATTCTTGCATGAATAAGTAAGGGGATACTATTATACGGATATTTACATATTTTGCATAAGAAGGATGATTTTGGCGATTTAAAGACAGCATCCAAGTCTTTTAAGTCTATGAGAGGTCACCTGTGGTAATAATACTTTGGGTTCATAAGAAAAATTGCTGCTGAAATAAATATGCAAGCCCCAGGAGCAGGAATGAAGGCAATGGAAGATGGATGTAAGAAAAATGGCAAAAGAAGGAGATATCAATACATGTGCATATTATGATCTCAAAGAGAAGATAAGTAAGATTAAGCTTAAACATTAGCAGAGAAAAAAACATCTAATACATTTAAAAAATTGCACAGTTAATGAAAATCTTTTTCAAACCCACCATAAGTTCCTTCCAGAAGCATTTTGCAAAACTTGTGCAGAGCATTCCTCATTTCAAGAGCAGTAAGATTTCTCAGTGCAACCACTTTGAACTTCAGTTTTTCCAAAATCTTGGCTAAAGTTTCCACATCTGAGGTAGGAGTTTTCAGGGGATGGAGATTTATGTATTCATCATTGCCAATTAGTAATGCAAATTTTTCCTTGGCTAGAAAAAAGGTTGATTTGTTTAAAGAACATAACTGTTGCATACAGTAAGTATGAAACAAAATTAAAACAAATACATCAATTGCAACTACAATAGATGAATAAATTCCTCTCGGGTTCCCAGCCGGGTTAAGTTGGTGTATTCCACCGACGTTTCGGCTACAGACTCAGTAGCCACCATAAGGACGACCGAAACTGAACTTCGACACCCTGAAGATGGCTACTGAGTCTGTAGCCGAAACGTCGGTGGAATACACCAACTTAACCCGGCTGGGAACCCGAGAGGAATTTATTCAACATATTCGCCGGGAAAGAACCAAATCTTTCTACAATAGATGAAGTTTACATTTTAATTGAACTTATACATAATATGAAGGCTGAGATATAAAAAAATAAAGATTTTTACCTTTTTCTCCCAAGGCTCCCTCTGGTGCTTGATAAACCTGAATTTAATAAGAAAATACTGTTAAAAACATAACTTTCTTAACCAACAAGGTTTTTCCTTCTCTTGCATTTTAAAACGATTTCAAAACCAAATGTATGCAAAGCAAATGTTATACTTACTGTGACTTTAGCTTCATCAGTCCAAACTTCTCCAGCCACATTACGAATGAAGCATCTGTAGCTACCCTCATCAGCATTAGAGACATTATGAATCTATAAACAATGCATATCCCTATTAATCATTATAAGTTGAGAGCAAGTTCCTACAAATATAGATAATTCAGCGATAAATACCTCCAAATCTTTACTGGTACCATTAGGCAGAGCTGTGTTTCCTTTAAACCACTGATATTCCACAACTCCCAAGGATGGTATCTCGTGGATATGAAATGTTATCTTAACATCAGTACCTTCACGACAGGTCTCTGATTTTGGCTGTGCTATTATTTCAGGTAGCTCTGGTAACAATTCAACCACAACTGGGTAGGACACCAGCTCTTCCGATCTTTCATCATATGGCAATTGTTGACTGATCCTGCAACAGTACTCTCCCACATGTTCTGACCTAATTGGTTAAAATATACATTTAAATTGTACTATGGAAATAGTCTTTGGGTTCATTGGCTTACAATTTAAAATACCTGATTATTAATTCATGCAAATACATAGTTTTATCCTTAACTGAATTTAATTTATGAAAAGTTTCTTGCATTTTCTTAAGCACTGAGTCAAATTTTGACTAATACCCAAAAATGCAAGTACAGGTAAAAATCACATGCAGAAATTGACCCCATGTACAAACAATTTAATAGCATTCAATATAAAGCAACCAAAATAAACGTCTTATTTAACATTGCATTAATAGCCTGCATGTTATTACAGCCATGAACAAGGCAAAAGAAAATCTAATGTTTTCCTCAGTCCCATACCAAAATATTAACTAAAGATATTGTATTCATTGAGATACGATAACAGGAGTAAAGTTGGGTATCAGTTAAAATTGGGAGTTGTTCCATGTTTTTGCAACCATACCTTGATGATTGGAAAATATGTCTTTCAATTATTTTTGTCTCAGTCTTGACCATGTCAGTGATAAAATGAAAGTTATTGAGGTATGAATGATGCCCGTTTATAGCATTCCATGGGGAGTTTGAGTGTTAGCTCTATTTACTCAGTGACTCAGACCCATGCACCATGGGGTAAATGCAATTTCAATGTTGACAAATCCTGGCAATGCCCCTACACTTCTACTCTGGCTCAGTGCAGAGGGCTAAGGTAAACTACCTCTCCCTTCATTTTGATAAGTAAACCTCAATTTCTCTTCAGGGCTTCTGTTAGCTTAAAATGGAAGGGTTGAGTAGAAATTTTAACTTTTAACATGTTCCCTCATAAATAGGCAATTCACTTGCATGCAGGAAACATGTTATAACATGGAAAAATATCTTTATTTTACTATCAAACAGTATATTAATATTGTGTAAGAGTAATATGAACTAATGTATGTATTGATCTACAATATGTTCTGTTTGTTAAAAATATATTAAAATTATCTGTTGAATAAATATTGGGATACAAAATGCAAAAGGAAATCATTTATATTATTGGTGATCAAAATTTTAGCCACAGATATCTCAGCAAATGCTCCAATAGAAATATTTTTGGAAAACATCAATGTTCTACAAAAATAATTCAGTCTAAATTGAAGTGCCTGGATCTAAAAAGATGGATATAGACTTCTGGTGCTCCTTCAGCTTGTCTCAGTTATAAAAAAAACATATCAGAAAGTGATTAACGTACAACTAATCATTTTTGTGTGAAAATCATCTTAACAGGTGTCTCTAGAGCTACTGAAAGGCCCAGAGTTATAGAAATAAAAAAGAGGGCCAATCACAATAGAATGGTCAAGTGGGGAAAATTTCTACCCTTGAAAGGTGGAGATTCTACTTGACAAGTGGAGAAATAATTAAATCAACTTATTGAGGAGACGGCTGGTGGCTAAATATTTAGTTAGCATACATCCATAGCAAAGGATGATGAAACCCATGAGCATTAAATATTAACACTCTAATAGTCCTGAAAGTAACTTATATAAATATATAAAATCATAAAGTTGACTGGAAAATTCTCATGACTAAATTAAAAACCTTAAACATTTGGGTACTTTGTTGATTTTGAATTAAAAAAATAAATGTAATGTGGGAATCATTTGCACTCCTGCCATATTCAAAATTTTCATAGTAATGACATTGTGGCCATAATTTTATATTATTGCAGAAAAGGAGGGACCTGATTTAGAAAATATTTGGGTTCTGGCCAAGATTCTAGAAAAGTCTAGCTTCAAAATGGAAACAAAACTAGGGCTTTAATTGTGATGGAATAAGAAATGCTATGGTAAATTCCACAAACACTTTAATGTATGTACATGTTTTTTAAAAATATTCAGCAATGAGATTTCTAAATGGAAATTCTCCACTTACAAAACAAAGGTCTGGGGCTTAATATTTTGGAAGAATTAGAGATTAGGAAAGTGAAGGACTCTAAAATTGTCAATGAATCTGTTTGTGGCTTATTTCTGATTACTAGATACTCCTAAATTAATTTCAAATGTTAATGATTTCCTTTGTAACTGCCATTGTTTTCATCCTCAATCATTCAACCTCCTTTCACTCCTTCTTTTATAGTAAACCCAAATGCACATACTAGATTTTGCTTGATTAATTTTCAAACTTTATGCCTTACTTTGTAACTACCATTGTTTCCTACCTTCCAAACCCCCTTCCCCTTTATGGAAATTAACCTAACTGCAAGTGTTTAGCGTACCTGATGATGCACAGGAATGAAACTGGTGGCACATTAAAGTTTAGGTGGAATTTACCAAAGAATTTCTTATTTCATCATAATTAAAGAATTCCACATAGTTACACCTGAGACAGTATCTCAGGGCTTTGACTTGATTATGATTACACTGTTTTTGAACTTAGATTCTTGCCCTATACAGGGCAAGTATTCAGGGTATTCACCTCAAAATAAAACCTGACAGAATCCTTTCTTGGTAAGCTGTGATTAATGGCAAGCAAAAATATAAATAAGAGAAACAACTGCAGAATTGATAAATCTCTGAATGTTGATTTTAGTGAATGCAATTCAAATTGCTCCTCCAGTAATCCAATTTGGACCTCAAAAATGATAATTAGGAGCCAATCAATGTGCCTACTTTCAATATTTTTGGATCAAAGAAAAATTTTTAATTATCATAGGAATACAATTGTGCAATTATATTTTTCTTAGGTCAAAAACAGTAGGAATAGATAGATTTTAAATTTTTGCAACAAATTAAAACATTAAAAAGCATATTTGGATATTTTAAAAAGCTCATTACACTGATACATGCGACTCTGGATGAAATTTTGTTGCCATGAGTTGCACAGTTTTCTTGTAATTGAATGTAATGCATTGCTAAAAAGCCACACCTCGCAGAAATTGTTACTTTTTAGGTAAATTCATTTAAATATTACTTCTCAGTAAATTTAGCTCTTCATCAGCAAAAATTACCACAAAATAGTATAGAATTACCTTTAATTTGTACGAGTTATTCATATGAGCTGTGTATTAAGCTAATAAGGCACATAATTAAAAACTCATACAGCAACTTACTACAACCTACCTTACTACCTACTAAGATTGTCTAAGAACCTTAAGTAAGTTTTTGTTTACCTATAAGGAATAAGATGTTTAAGTTTGGTCTAAAAACTGACCCAAAATCATCAATAGTCAGTATTTCTCCAGTCTGATCTAATTCTTCATTCTCTCTGAACCATGTGTAAATGGGAGGTGGCAGTCCAGTGGCCCTGCAGTGCAACTTCAGTGTTCCTCCAAATGGTATAAGCAGACTATCCTTCCTTGATTCACCACTACAAGATTCACTATACAAACACGGATGCTTCACTATTACCAATGGCTCTATAAAAGGAGAAAACAATTAATTAAACCACATATTTTGAGGTTTCTTCAAACAGAAATGAACAAAATCAAGAAAATAAACACTTCCTCAACTCCAAGAAACTTTCTATGGAGTGGATATATAGTGAAATGTATCAATTTATCTAAAACACTTTCAGAGCATCTATTATGATATAAAATGAAGGTGAAAAGAAAATACCAATATGATTATCATATATGTGCACTTGTGGTTGATTGGAAAAGCATAAAATATAATGGGCAACTGAAGTCAGCCAAAAGAAAAGATTTTCAGTACTAAAGGAAATTCTTACAGATAGAAGTTTTAATAGTAGTGATAGGATAAATAATCAGTATTGGAACCTTTTTTTGGTATTGTAATTGGAGAATTTCAAATCCAACTATTATTTATCTTTAAAACTCTACCTCCCACATCTGATGATTAATAGTTTTAATAGAACTATCCATAAAACTAAAATCTATAGTAGTTGATGATGTCTAAATAAGGTATTTAAAGTGAATTGACATCCAAATCTTGAAATTTCCATAAAGACAGTCAGTTCTTGTTTATTCTCAAATTAAATGCTTATTTTTAATATCTCTCTAAACAGTTTTATTTCTTTAATGCAATATTAGCTTAATAATTACAATTGAAATTTTGGTATAGTTAAGAAAATGATCTCAAATTGTTGTTCTAAATTTTAGTATTTAAATATAATAGCTGGGTGATTTATATTAAGAAATTGTTCCCTTTTCTGTTTAAAAGTTTACCCATTTTTCAATGAAAAGGTTATCTTTCTCTACTTTATAAGTTTTTGTATTGATTATTCCACTACATTTCATTAATGAGTATACTTTATTTCTTAAGTATTTGTCCCCAAACCAATAAAAGCAAACCTTGCCATTATAACAATGTTTAAATGAAAACAACTGCAACATAGGAGCATTGATCACAGATGGATTTAAAAGACAACTGCTTGCCTGGGCCACATATAGCATAGATTGCTAAATGGAGTTTGCACTCACGAAGCCTTTCAACCAAAATTCCAATAGTGCAAAGACGATCTTCCAACTCCTGTAGGAGGCAACTAGCAGGTGAAGCATTCACTTCAAAATTATGGATTTCAGCATTACTTTAAAGAAAACGGAGACATTATTAAAAAATAGATAATATTCAGTTCCGAACAACAAAGAGAAATGAAACAAAAAGTACAGTTGGCTCACCTGAATATATCCAGATCCAGAAAAGATTCAGCTAGTTTTTTCCATGCCTCAGACTTATTCAAACAATCAGTGAGAAGTCTTCTTGTTCCATAACTTTTAATAAAGAAACAATGTCTTAAAATGGAAAGGTATGATCTGTGTGCTACATTAACTTAAACTATAAACACAGGTAATACTTATAAGTGCGTAGATTTTTGTGGTGTTTTGTACATGTCAGCATGACTTTTGGGTTTTCCGACCTAAAGAAGCAGGCTGCTGGAATGCAGGCAAAATGTCGTCATCAGACAATGACCAACGTGGCAGAGAACCCAAAAGTCAGGCTGAGGTACAGGTAATACTTTTTCTAACGGTTTTCCCTTCTTTTCATAAACACCACTCCCATGTCAAAAAATAAACAGTGGTATCTCGACTTACAAACTTCATTCGTTCCAGACAGGAGTTCATATAACAGTTTTCCATTATATCTTATGGTAAATCAATAAGTCCATTCTGTCTTGGAAGTTTTGAAAAATAAAAAATGTTTACATGCAATAATTCAATTATTTTTATTCATCAGAATTTTAATTTTACACGGTTTAGAAAGAATATTAAAAAAATATATATTCATGATTTCTATGATGACTCCTATTGCCTCTTCAGTGGAGAAGGTCTAAGTCCACATTGACTGAGTCTGTCACTTTCTCTGCACTTTTTAAAAGTGTTTAATAACATTGTCTTTAAAAATACAAGTGGCTCTAGGAATGACGTCTTGGTTTAAATTCTCTCTTAATTCACTTCAGTGTTGCAACACCTTTTTTGTGTTATTTGTTTAAATGGCGTCTTTCCGGTAACTATCTTCTTCAGACTCTTATAACATTTGGTAGTCGGGATTATAAAAGTGCAAAAGTTCGTACGTCACAATTATGTTTGTATCTTGAGATCATACTGGAGTATTAAAGAAGTTTGAGTGCCAAAAAGTTCTTATGTTGAGCAGTTCATAAGCTGAGGTACCACTGTATACCAACAAACAAATTCATTTAGAGAGAATTGTTTTGGAACTATCCTAAGAAATATGGGCTTAACACCAAAGCAGGTTAAACAGAAGTGAAAAATATTATTAATATCACTTGAACTTTAACCAGGTCTTTTGGATGGATGTTCTGACCACAAAACCACCATGCAAAGTCAATCCCACTCTGTTAAGCGGATGCTTTAAGAACAACGCAAGTGATGCCGGGACCAACTAATGCCAGTGGTGCACACAGTTGGGCCTATAGATGGCTAGCAGGGTGTGAATGTAGATGTGAAAAGAAAAGATTTAAATAATCATTTCCACAACTGAGTCCTTCCTGGTATTATTAAATTTCCATGAAGCTAAACCAACAAAAAACTCAGCCTAGTCCTGGAGGCCTCAGCCAAGTCTGGAGAATAAACTGGATTTATAGGGGTTCACTATTGACTATAGAATTCATGGAAATTACCAACAATATAAATAAATATGTGATAGTGTTTGTTCACTCTTTACCAACATGTAAAAAAACGCTTAAGATTCTATAGTGCTGCATTAATAAATTAACAACTTTAATATCGAGAAAAGAGTTCGACAAGGCTACAACCTAATTCAAAAGATAACTAAAACTGCATTATGCGATTATGAGCAGCAGATATAATGCAGGTATTGAAGAAAATCATAAATTAAGGTTTAAGAATATGATAACGTAAACATCTCAAATGTGTTTCTGGGATTCCAAACGCATACAACACTTCTGAAATGAGAGACAAAAAACGAAGAGACCTTTGAAAGTAACTGGAATTTTGATGATATGCTGCATTCAGAAAATGAAATAGATTTCAAATTGATGCTTCGGTACTCCTTGTTTGAGTTTAGAAACTGAATATCTATTAATACATATTAAAAGCTGGTATATTTTTCAGAACCGACTTCGGCATTCGAATAAGAGATCGTTATTTTAATTTATATTTAATCTACGTGTAGTGTCACTGTACCTAAGGCTGCTGAGCGGTGCATCAAAAGAATTACTTTGGTCCTCTATTTCCATCTCGCCTTTCCAGAATAGTTTTATCACACACAGAACTCATGAGCTACAAGTAACAAAATGCCGAAGTATAATGAATATTTGAAAGTGATGACCGAAATTACGGCACGGAATCTCGGTGATTGGCTGAAAGACGAACCAGGAAACTTTTCGAAAATTAACATATCTGCGTGTCGATGTTTTCCTTCTTCAGGTCAGTGTCGCGGCACGGCTAACGCGGTTGCTCTTCTCGTAGTTCTGCATCTGAAAAACAGATAGCGTCAAAGAAGCAATTCCAAATGGAAGAAGAGATGGTTTGAAAACAGAAAGAGAACAACCAGTTTAGTTCAAAAGGTGAGAACTCTACAGTAAAATATTCTATTAGCTATCGTCACAGTTATAACTTTCATCGTTCATCACATTATATTTTAGATTTTCTTTTTCTCAATTTTAGATGAGTCTTTTTTTTTATACCTTGTCTTTGTCACTAGGAACCAAGAAATACTTTGATGACAAGCAGACAAGAAGGATACGCTTCAAAAAACAGAGTGTGAATAATGAGAAATGAAATTCGGTATGCATTCTGATTATCTGTTCTATTTAAACCTTAATTTCATATCGCCAATCAAAAGGTCGGCAATAAGAATATACCTGTTTATGAGTTTGTTTCAAACTTTTCTTTCGATTTAATTATCAACTCGTTCCCTAGACTACATATCAGAGGAAAATGGCTTAGTTTCATTTTAACATGAAAGTGGAAAGGTTCCATAAAATTATTTACAGTTGGAATAAAGCATGAGTTTACGTTAAAGTCCAAATTATAATAATAATTGCCGCATAATCTTTTATTTAAATACTTACGTATTATTTTGTTTTTGGAATGTTTAGTTCATTAATATTAAAATCTACTCCTAATTCAAATCCGGCCTTTTAGTAAATGAGCCATTTCAAGTTTTGCTAACAAACTGACCTAACAACAATTTACAGCAGATATTTTCCATCCCTGAAAAAACAGTTAAATTAAGAAAAGTCTATAGATATTTTCTCGGACGGATTTTGGTGATAATTACTGTAATTAAGAATAGACTTTGCTTCAAGTCTCCCTCTTATATTTTGTAAGATAAATTTGGCTGTGAAATTTTCTCTCGGATTGAAAAGAAATTTAAGCAACGAGGTTATAATGATTGCTCTCTGGGAGCCTATTGCAGCCTGAAATACCCTTTAAAATATTTTGTAATGCATTTTAATTAAAATTATTTCCAGAAACAGGAGTACGTATAGTATCATTTGATCACCTTTAAAACTACTACCATTGAAACGTTAGTCGAAAAATAATTTTCCATGTCGGGAAGATTTTAATAGATATATATATAGATATAAAAGAATCCAAGCGCTCAAAGAATATACAATTCAGAAGAGGTAATAATGATATCAGAGTGGTAATAATGGAACCAATTACATACCTTTGAAAAACTTACATCAACGATAATGTATTTACTTTTATAACTTCGGATTTGAAAGCTAAGGCTCGTTGCGGTGCAGGGACTCAGTAGTGGTGCAATAGTCGCGAACCTATTCCTAAAGAGTATGTACCATATTCGATTTGCATGCCAATGTGGTGCCAGATCACAGTATGAGACGCAGATAGCTATGTTATCAATTGCACTAATAAGTTTTCAATGAGGAAATAAATAATTAGTTCAGCATTTATTTATCTTGGAGCTTAAATGTTACTACTGAAGAATATTTAGCCCTTAATTGCTCTGGTATATGTGACCCGAATGAAATTTGGTTAGGGACATTTCTTTTTCATTTGGAGGTTAGGAACAAAAATAAGAGACGAACATGATATTTTTATCAATTCCCATCGAGTATTCTGTAGTGTTAAAATTGTTAGCAATTTATGCAGCTTAACTAAACATACGTAAGGAACCGAAGCGATATATATATATCGCTNCCCTATGCCTATGTTCATATCTCATGTACTTACTTAATCGTGATTCTTCGACGGGCGACGATAGATAAGCGTCTGTCACTGTCCCGATTAAGCAGAATACTGTCCCGATTAAGCGATTAAATTATGTATTACATTAATAGTTCTTCGAGATTTGGCCCAAATAAGTGGCTGCCCCAATAAAACGGTAGCCCAATTAAGCGGAATTGACTGTAATAAGTTTGACTCCTTTCAATCTGGTTTCCGCCGTGGATATAGTACACAATCCGCCCTCCTAAAGGTTACAAATGACATTCGTTCTGCTATGGATAATGAGTTATGTGCTGTCTTGGTTTTGCTTGACTATAGTAAGGCCTTTGATTGTGTCAATCATTTGCTGTTACTAAAAAAGTTAAAAGCTCTAAATTTTTCCTGCAGTGTTTTGAATTGGTTTCATTCGTACTTGGAAGATAGGAGCCAAGCAGTAATGGGGAATGATAACGAGTTATCATCTTGGTTAATCATTTCCAGAGGTGTTCCGCAGGGCTCCGTTCTGGGGTACCTTTTGTTTCTACTATATATACTTGGACATTTCTGACAATTTTAAACATTGTAAATGCATGCTTTTTGCTGATGATTTGCAAATATATCTACGTTCAACTGTTACTGAGTTACCCGATACCATCAAAGCAGTTAATTCCGATATTAAATCTCTGTGTAACTGGTCGAATGCAAATCATCTATAACTTAATCCCTCTAAGACACAGGCAATTATATTTGGTAACTCAAAAATTCTAAGCAGAATTGATTTTGCCAATCCCGATGATTATTTTATCTGATTCAAAAATTCTATTTCAAAGTACAGTACGTAACCTTGGTGTAACCCTTACCAATAGCCTTTCCTGGCATCCTCAATTATCTGACATATCTAACAAAGTCAACAAAACTCTTTATCTATTAAAATTAATCCGTAGCAACCTTCCTTTATCAACCCGAAAAGTGCTTGTTTCGACGCTTATTTTTCCGGCCTTCGGCTATTGTTGTCTTGTATATGATGATCTAACAAGTGAACAAGAACTCTGCGGCTTCTTAATTCTTGCGTTAGATTTGTTTTTAATTTTCGCATATATGATCATGTTTCTAATTGTCGTGGCTTACACCAATCAGATTAAACAAGTTCATGCTCGGATCTTTCCCTTTCTCGGTGTTAAAAAATTCGGAGCCCAGATATATTTTGGCCCTTTTCACTCGCAAAAGACAGCTATCTTCTAACAATAATAGATTAACTCGAAGTGAACCCGAGCAACTAACATATCCTACCCCTCGATCAAACATTTTCTCAAATTCCTTCCAGAAAGAAGGCTCTAAATTCTAGAACTCTTTACCTGACTTTATCAAATATTCCAGCTCGGTGCGAATCTTTAAGGATAAGTTATTCAACTGTCTCTTAGCTGCTGATGTTTAAAATGAGTATTTCGAGTAGTATGGCTATTATCTGTCTTGGTTTCTAAATTCTCTGTTTACTTATATTGTTATTTTGTTTTGTTGCTTAGCTATTTTTATATTTCCACAGATTTTTGTATTTCTGCAACCCATTCTTTTGCCCTTTTGATTTTCTGTTTTCTTTTTATTTCTGTCGAGCTTTCTTTTTGTATTTCCATACATTTTAATATTTTACATTACTTGTTTTTTTGTGTTGCTCTATGGGAATTTCCCAGAGAATAAAACATTTCAAATTAATAAATAAATATGTTTTACTGAAAATCGCTGCTCTTATTTACCCCAGGCTCCAGTTTGTTTTCACGATTGATTATTCTTCTCAGTTGTTTTTATGACTATAAAACACTTATCATTCACTGTAATAGAAATTACGTTGTATCATCGTATCTTCTAACCATTAACTACTTTTTGTTTAACGACAATGAGTATAATTGTTTGAATGTTGTATCTTCTTCTTAGTGCAATCTGTCTTCCTACAGGTTTCAATTGGATACCCTCCATCGCAGTCGGTCCTGAGCGTCTTCTTTCATTTGCCTGTAACTTCGGCCATTTTTTATGTCCTCCAGCATTCCCAATCTTTTTCTTCCCCGTCCTCGTTTTCCTTCTATTTTTCCTTCAATAATTCTTCTAAGTAGGCAATTTCGGCGTAGTATGTGTCCCAACCAAGCTGTCTTCCTCTTTTTGATTTCCCTCAACAGCTTTCTTTGCTCTCCTATTCTCATTAGCATGTACTTCCTCATTTCTAATTTTATCAGTCCACTTCACCTTAAGCACTTTTCCTCCACAACCACATTTCGAAACTTTCTAAGTACTTTTCTCCTTTCCTTTTGACTGTTCAGTGACTTGTATAACAACAATTAATGCATTTTTCTTTAACAACAAGTGGTTTATGATTAGAATAACCGAATGATTAACCGTTCCGGGGTCCATTACACGGCCGAGGCTGCGGAGAAGGTAGCGGATAGGGTGTTTAGGGATGTGGGTGTTTTTTTAGGTTAGAGTGCTACAGTAGGTTGTTGAGAAATAAGGTTTCGAGTTTTATAAATGAGATTGACACTCAAAGTAACGAGCAAGAGGATGTATGCGACCTTAAAAAGTTGAAACGAGCCAGAAATTGCATTAGGAAACGGGAGTCTGTTGATTTAAAGTATGATGAGAGGAATGTGAATGATTTAAAAATTATAGTCGTGAATTGCAGAAGTATACGTAATAAGCAGACCGAATTCCTTAACCTCACGAGGAGCACTTGCGCGGATATCGTGATAGGAACGGAAAGTTGGTTAAGCGATGATATTGCATCACGTGAGATATTTCCTCTGGATTATATTGTATATCGTAAGGATAGACTCTGTAGGATAGGCGGAGGGGTATTTATTGCTGTAAAGGAATCTTTGAAGAGCCAGGGCGTCGACTTCTTAGGGAGCGGTACAAGTGAAATGGTACGGATCTCGATTCTTGGACGGAACGGAGGGAAAGTGCTTTTTTGTTCATTTTATCGGCCTCCTTCGGCAAGATCGAATGTATAGAGGAACTAGCTGAATCATTAGTGATTATTCGGAAGAAAATGAAGGATCCTATCATAGTTATAGGAGGGGATTTAACCTTCCCCATATTGATTGGGATAGTTTATCGAGTTCCTATTCTGGTAGAGAGAAAAATATATCGCAGACATTGATAGATACTTTTTCGCTCCACGCTTTAGATCAACTTAATTAGAAAGTTACGAGGACGATTGATGGAATTGTTGACGGAATAACTGACGGAATTTCAGACCATGATATTATAGCTGCAGTAATTAAAACGGAAATAGTAAAATCACTCAAGCCGCCGCGGCAGGTTTATATGTTCCGTAAGGCTAGATTTTCGGAATTCAGGGATATATCAATCTAAACAGGGACGACTATTATTGTTTTGTGAGTGGTAATAGCGTTGAGGACAGCTGGATAGAGTTCCTCCGTATACTTAAAGAAGGTTTAGCTAGGTTCGTCCGAATTAAAACCGTGAGGGAGCGTAAGGAACCGCGTTGGATGAAACCTAAGTTGCGGGCGTTGCATAGGAAGCAAAGGATTTTAAACGCTCGGATGAATAGGCTAGAGAGGATTGGAGTAGACGTTGAAATTGAGCGGCAGAAATATGCGGAAGTGCGAAGATTGGTTAAGGAAGAATCACAGAATGAGTTTCAGGAATTTAATAAAACCCCTTTAGAGTCTTTAGGAGGCGACCAGAAGGAGTTTTGGTCATATGTCCAAGAATCTCGTGGAGGTCAGTCTTCAGTACTCAGCCTTGTTAATGAAGAGGGGTTGACGATTAGTGATTCGATGGGAAAAGCGAATTTACTTAGTCGACACTATCAGGAAAGTTTTACTTTGGGCAATGGACGCACGAACGAATTTTCTACGCGGGTTGATTCAAAGATGGGGCCAATCGAGTTGTCAGTGGATGGAATAGTGAAGTTGTTGAGAGCGGTAGACAAGAAGAAAGCGCCGGGACCAGAAGGTATACCATCGCTTGTTATTCAAACAATGGCGAATGAGCTTGCTCCCTTTCTTTATGTATTTTATAGGAAATCCTTGGATGAAGGCGTTGTACCTATGTCGTGGAGAAGAGCGCATATCACTCCAGTTCCTAAGGAAGGGCGTTCCTCGAAACCGGAAGACTACCGACCGATATATTTAACGTCAATTTTCTGTAAAATAATTGAACATATTATTGCCAGTTTAATTATGCGTTTATAGGTGATAAAGGGGCAATTAGTAAATGTCAACACGGTTTTCGTAAGGGTAGGTCATGCGATACCCAGTTAGCCCTTTTGGTCAACGACTTCGTTAAAGCAGCTGATAAGGGTACCAGTACAGATGCTGTATTTCTAGATTTTAGAAAAGCTTTCGACAGAGTATCGCATGTAAAAATAATCCATAAGTTGATTGCTTACGGGATTAACGAACAAGTAGTTGATTGGATAAAATCATTTTTAGGAAACAGATCTCAGCGAGTCGCGTTGGACGGAAGGAATTTTATCTGATGAGGTTTGCGTCACATCCGGTGTTCCGCAGGGTAGTGTATTAGGTCTGATTTTGTTCCTAATTTATATAAACGATGTAGTAGATATAATATGATACATAGATAATGTTAGATGTAAGGTTAGGCTATTCGCCGATGATACTGTTATTTACAGAGAGATCGTAACTCCGGACGACATTGGTTGTTTGCAAAATGATTTGAACGATATTTCAGGTTGGTGCAGTGACTGGCAGCTTGACTTGAACGTAAAGAAGTGCGTAGCTATGACTTTTGACGATGAAAAACCAAGTCTACATTCTTAGAGGAATAACAGCATACTCTTTTATATAAAGAGATATGGAAAGAGTTACGAGAGGGTCTTGCTTTGTAAATGTGAACTGAAAATGCCCTATTTTCGGCGTCGCACGGTGGGCTAAAATCGAAAAAAGCTGGCCAAAAATAAGAAAATGGTTTTTTTGAGTGCAGACTTTGAAACTTCACATGGTTATTCTTATATAAATTCTGCATATAACTACCAAATCATTTACTTTTATTCCCGCGCATTAAAATTCTTCAAGGGGTCAAAGTCGACCAAAGTTTACGAAAAAAGCTGGTCTTCGATTTTTCACAAATTTCTTCAACTTCAAGCCAACTCTGAACCCAAATGAGCAAATTCATCGAGTAAAAAACGATGCTGTATTATAAACCTATTTCTTATGCTTCATATTACTTCGTTTGAATGATCTTAGTAGAATATTTGCATAAGTTATACAACAAAATGGCGAACCCATATTTTATAGCAAATTTTCACCAAAAGCGAGGAAAATAGTAGTGATGTACCACGATGTACACGGGCTTACTTATACCACGATTTTCTTTGAAACTTCCTAAAAAGGAATCTGAAATAAAATCCTGCGACAATTTGCGACGCCGATTTATATACCGAATCTTCGATGGCGATGCAAGAGCTCCGTGCGGCGGAGCGTCACCCTCCATGAAAATCTCGGATTTGAGAGGATATACGGACCACTGTGCACCGTAACGAAATTCGTAATATTAACAGTCAATTATTAAACTAACGGAAAGCATTCGGAAAGTGAAACTTTTTATTCGTACACTTCGTATTAAGTAGTTATAAGATACAAGGTATCGCGTTAACGTTATGTTTATTTGCTGAGATATAAAATGCCAAACTTTAATTTTTTTTGCGCCACAATTTTTGGGCGGAGGTAACTACATGTTGATCCCTATTTCTCGGGCCTTATACGCCCGCGATGAAAAACAAAAATCAGGGTTTTAGAGGGATAAAAGTATGCTTTTTCTTTTAATAATAATTTGTCAAAGTTTTGAGAGGGTCTTTTTTGTAAATGTGAGCTGAATATACCCTATTTTCGACGTCGCGACGTCGACGCGTCGTAACGAAAATCACAATTTTTGCACTCAATGTTTAAACTAACGGACGGCATTAAGAAAATGAAACTTTTTATTCAAACACTTTTTATAGAGTAGTTATAAGGCACAAAGTTTCGTGTTTATCTTATGTTTATTTCAAAAGATATAAAATGCCAAATTTTTTTCGAGCCATAATTTTTTGGGCCGATTTTGCTTCCAATTTTCTTCACAGATTTCGCTCATAAAAGATTTGTTATTATTTTGTGTAATAGAGCAACATAGGTTGTATAAGAATACCAAGTTTTGTTTTGCTCAACGGAATACTGCGTGAGATAACGTGTCTCAAACTTGCTAAAAATCGATGTCTAACTGTAGAAGGCTGCGGTAGGGGGTCAAACAAATGACTATATCTCAGCAAATATTTCATCGATGGATGTCAAACTTGGGAAATGTTCATAGAGGATATGAAGTTATGTTCACACAAAATTTCATTGAAATCGGTGATGGTCGAGCGGAGCATTTCTCTGAAATTTGTCCACTTGACAGGGAATGCCCCAGAAGTCATAATTTTACACATTTACACTTATGAGCTAATTTAGGTGTTGCTCCCATTATGTTTTCTTTTGTTTATTTTTTTTGTTATTTTTATTTCATTTTTTATCTTTTATTATTGTTGGTTTTGTTGATTTTTATGTAATTTTCTTTTTGTTAACAACATTATTATGTTTTTTTCACTTTCTTTTTGATATATTTTTTTGAGTTGTTATAGTATTTTAAGAATTTTGTTATTACTTAAAACTTCTTTTTTTGCTTTTTTCTTCGGAGCAGAGCTTCATAGATTTTGAACAATAGGGTTATTAACGAGAACCATTCCTTTATGGAATTTTTGTACACTTTTCTTTGCCTTATCTCTAATAGTGTTTAAATTATGGTATTTTTTAATCTCGCTTAGTCGAACCAATTTATTGCTGTTAGTGGCTGCTCGGATACTTTTGTTATAGAAGGTTTCCTATTTTGTGAGGTTGGTTTTGGTGGTGTTGAAGGTGACTGGGCATGCATAAAGCAGTATTGGAGTGATTTATGTATGTAGTAATCGTAATTTTGTGTCTGGTGAGAGGTTATTTCTTTGGTGTAGTAAGTGTTTTAATAAGTTGAGTCTGTGGCAAGTGTTGTGCGGGATGTTTATTCCAGGATAGTTTTGACGTTAGAGTTACTCCTTTATTATTTACTGTATCTAACAATGAAAAGCTTCGACTAATTCAAGCGCACAACAGTGGGTTGTAACAATAGTAATAGTAGTTAATAGTAATATTAGTTTAGTTTAAGAATAGTAATTTACTCACTCAAAATGAGCCTCTGTCACTCCATAGTTTGGGAACCTCTGGTTTAGAGAATAGTAGAATGTTGGATTAAAAATTGGAACAATGAGCACAATTTCAACAAGAGCCTCAACAGAAGAAGAGGAACTGAATGAGTGGCTGCATTAAAAGCAACAATCAACTGTAGAAGTTGGTATTCATGCCAATACATTCCAGCGAATCGAAATTTCTTTCCTGAAATATATCTTCTTAATGGAGATTAAATTAACGTATCAATAAAAATTTAAATGTTTCACGTCACAGTTCCTGCGCTGAGTTGTTTGGTTGTACAGTTAGTGAGCCCAGATAGATTTATCAGAAAGATCCGTTAAGAAAGAGGGGCGCGTAAATAAAAACGCTATATTTAAGACACAAGCGTATAAAAGGACACCACATGGCCTTTTTATTTTGCTTTACATTACTCATAACCGAAAGAAATTATCTAACATGGCTGGTCTATGAAATTCTGAATACTATCTACAGCCGGATTTTTATCATGAATATTCGAATTTAGAGTCGAAACTAAACCGACATTTGATTTAGTTCAAATCGAAGAGTGATCATCGATTTCCTTCTCATTGGTGTCTTCGTATTTCTATTCGAATGGATAAATTGTCATTATTTGTTCACCTGTTACAGTTGGATTGATATCCCGGTGGCAACGTTATTGATAACATATAAATGTTGTATTACAGAGATACAATGCTGCCCTGAACAATAGCATAAAACTATATACAATACAATGGTCTACTAAATATATACTTGCGGATGAGGAGGAGGGGGGCAAGAAATATTACGTCTTTTAGGGCGCGGGGAGGGAGACCAATCGAAGAGGATTAAAGCGACTTATCTGTAAACTCGGAGACGCTAATTGTCTTCATAGGAAATCAGTTTCTCTCTACTCTGTGTTGCCACTTGTAATACCTGATTTCTCACGGAACTCTGTGAAGATAACGGTCGTTTCCGAGATTACAGACAAGTGCAACAGTTTAATTCCCAATCAAAGATGAGTAGATTTACTATAATATAATCATCTTTGATTGAAACTCCCCCCCGCCTAAAAGACCTAATATGTCTTACTCCCCCTCCTCCTCACCCTCCAAGACACATTTATAGACTCTATTTACAGTGACACACAGTTATTAACCATTACAATATAAATATCTTCTAGCTACTACAACAATACGTACAATAATGCGTTTTTTACGTTTCACAGACCGTTATTACATTATAATTATCCCTTACCGGCAACAGTACACCAATTCAACACTGATATTTAACCCAGATGAATAACTTACTTACAAGATACTTAAGCAGGAATGTTAAATCATTCAACACAAATTTACATATAAGAACTATTGTTCCCTATTTCATGTCCCCTTTTGATAGTAAATGTTCTTTTCTCGGGGTTCCTGGAAGCTGGAATTTATTGCAATCGCAGCCTTCCTTTCCAACCTGCGTCTTGGATCATTTGCGTAACGCTTGCTTTTCTATCGTAGCACTTTTTAACAAATCGCATCGCCTTCCGCTGTTCTTTCTTAAGTTCGGGAGCGTAAATTTCAATCGCTGGATCTCATATACTCGCCGCATATTCCAGATGGGGCCTAACTAAGGTGAAATAACATCGCTCTCTAACCTTTTCATCGCATCTACCCACAATGCACTTCATAAAACCAAACTACTTCAGAGTTGGGCGACCCATTCCCGAAGATCCTAGAGAGCAAAGCACGGAGTTTCAGATTCTACAGTTCTTCTTGTAAACAAACCACTTTTACATCACTTTAACATTACACTTGTGTCCATGAAAAGTTTTTAAGCTGTTTTTAATAAAATCTTTCTTTTAGGATGGAAATATTTACTACTAAAGAGGTGTCATTCAAACGTGGTTCATTTTAATAAAATATCCGTAATTTTTACAGTGAATATCCAACTGTAAAATAAAATGATTCGCAGAAAGCATCGTTATTATTCCAGAGAGGTTGAAATTGAAAAATTTATTCCAAATCGCCCTTTAGAATTGTTTTCTACTTGGCCCAGCACTTTCAACCAGGACCTCAATCGCCTTCATAATCCAGGATTTTACCAAATTCTCCATTTGAACTTATCTATAATGTTTTCCTGAGAAAAAAAATACGCATCTAAATTATGGTCAAGCACAAGATTATAAAAATCGACTCCGTCATTTACATTCTCATGTAATGTTTTCAAAGTGGAAATATACGAGAGGATATCAAACTTACAGCGTTTCTATTAGTGGACCGCTCCAGAAAATTTAACTAAAACGTCATCGGATTTAAATTGGTTACCACAGCCAGATCAATGGATAAAATTGCAGTTTCTGTCAATATTACATTTATTTCTACACAAATACCATGCAATCCGTCCTTCGGCGCGTGGCATATACATTAATAAATGAATTTATAAGGATTTTGTATCATATTCACGGTCCTATAAAGCCTTCTCAGAGAATTATCAGTGTAACTCATAGCACCGGTTGAGAATATCTCGGAACATCTCCCGATGGAAAGGTTTAGCAAGATTCACAAGACTCTCCCACAGCGTACAATTTACGCTTTTTTGATTAAAGGTCGCTTTAGCATTTCTTATGACAGACCTCTTGCTTGTCAAAAATAAAAAATGCTCAATATCTGTCGAACTAAAAAATGACGCTTGTGAATGGAATCCAAAAATGCTGGCAAAAAATACGAAAATGGTTTCTTTGATTGAGAAATTTGAAACTTGCCAAATAGCCACCCTTGGATTCTCCATAAAAGGGAAGAAAAGTTCGTTTCACTATCGGTATCGCAAACTATCGCTAGATTTTATTCCAAATTCCTCTTAAAAATGCTTCGAAGAATGTCGTGGTATAAGTTAGTATGAGTCCATTCCTACTATTTTCCTCTCTTTAGGTAAAAATTTACGCTAAAAGTAGGATAAAGTTTTATAGTTATATTATTGACATAAAGTATGCAAAAATCGACCAATGGCTATTAAAATCGACTATAATAAAAGACAGATTTATATTTTACCTGATAATGTTCCTTAGTTGGGTCGGCTTGAAGTTGAACAATTTTGCGAAAAATCGAAGATCTGCATTTTCGCAGAATTTGGTCAGGTTTGACCCCCTGTATAATTTATTGCTAAAAAACGTAAATAACTTGCATAATTTAACGTAGAATTTATGAAAGAGTAAACTATGCACAGTTTTAAAATCCGCTATCAAAACATACATTCTCGTATTTTTTGTCATCTTTTTTTCGATTATATTCCACACATGTGAAATTAATTACCACAGCACTGAGGGAATAGCGCGAACTATTTGAGCCGTAAAGTGAACATTATTTAAGCTATTTAAAGATTGCGCTGCACGGCCATGCTCCGCTAAAGTGGATTCCTCTCTTTGAAAATGCCACCCCAAAATGAATACCCCATCAGGCGCGAAGCGACCGCCTCAAGTGGCACATGTCCTCACCCACCCCCTCATGCCGGCCCTGAATGAAATGAGGCAAACAAGAAACATTATTCGCGAAGAGGATTTTCCTTGCCTCCGCTCATAACCCAAACTGCGCATTCACCGTTGTTCTGAACTAATTCTGAACTGTTTCAGCTAATGCGACTATTAAATATCTAAAGAATCTTTTTTGGAATCGGAAATTATCGTCGGAAACTTGGAAGCAGAATGCTAATGGTGTTGACACATTCACTCTTTACATCTTATAATGTCATTGAACAAAACAAAGGCTTGGACGAGAGACAAAATTGCAGGCATTAAACTTCCATTGTTCGCGGGATTTCGGCCCTAATAAATATAAATTAGTATCAAATGACCCTTAAGCTGTGATCGACGTAAGTTATGCTTGTAAAAACCCAGATCTTCGTTACTTTTTTATTTTAATTTATATTTGATTTGATGGTTTTTTGATTGAGAAATTGACGTAACCTCTGGTGAAATTTTAAATATCCTAGTTCACGGTACACTATCAGCTTTTTTCCTCATTGCTTTGTTATTATCGTAATTGTTCTGTTCTTCCATATTTTGCTGCTCCTTTTTTCTTGTTGCTTTATTAATTTTTGTTATTTTTACTCCGCTTTATTTAATGAAATTCAAAATCTCTTACTTTCTGTTTCTGTATTTTCTGTATGTATATGTAATTATATTTTCAGGCTCGTTGCTGACAGTTAACGTTTTCTTATTTTCCCATCTTCTTATTTAGATAAGTAGATTTTTCCCTTCTCGTGGCCGTTTTCCTGCAGGCTTTTGTTATTTTTCTAAGTTCATACTTCGGTTTTTTTAAACCCGCATAATACTTAATTTCTTTTATTAATTTCTCTTTTTTGTATCTCCCCAATCTTTTTCTTTTAAATATTCAATTACAAAGGGTTAGATGTGGCGCAGCTAGGGAGGGGTTTTAGGGTTAAACCACCATCAAAATGGTTATAATCTTAAAGAAATATATCACAATCTAGTTACCCAATCTCGAAAATGTCTATTATTTTGCTACATAACCGCGTAAATCTCCTCGTTTTCTATCCAGTTAATGTTTTTGAAGGGAGTTTTTTTAACATCTCTTGTTAGATGTAGCGTGTATGATTATCCCGGCCCCAGTAAGGAAGGCATATTTTTGTTCTCTCAACTGTCTCGAAACCCNTACATAGATATAGATATATCCTCGATGTTCTACAGGTAATAAGGGACTAGGAAGTTTCAATCTCGACCTTCAATAAAGACGTTTTATTATTATAGTTTTTTCTCTCACATTTTTACGTGGTATCATTGAATCTGTGACGAGTATTCACCAAGTCACATGTTCCTATATTGTTATCATTTTTTATGATATTTCTTATTCTATTGATTATTGATAACTGATTTATTATTATTATTATTGCTATTGTTTTTGTTGTAACGAGACCAAGTTAGCATTTTCACACCCATCCAATAAGAAAAAAGGTTGTTTTACAAAATAGATCAAAACTTTTTGTTGTGAGATGGAAGAGGTGTGAAGCTTTTCAATTCAGTCAAGAATAAGTATTTAAATATTACCTCAAAAGTTTGTTTCGATTAGATTAATACCATTTGAGAAATAAAATTTCTAACTCAGCACTCCGTTATGGAGTGAGCACTTTTTCCGTTCTACCTGCGATAAAATACCAACCAGATGTAAACATAAACGTTGCTATTGTCTGGTTGGACGTGCTATAATTTAGCAAAATTTCTTTTTAATAATAATTAATAATAATTTATTTAACTCAAAACAGGTTTCCCTAATTACATGAGTTATAATAGAATAAACACAAAAACACAAAAGGAAATAGAAATAGGAAAGAATATACAAAATAATAAAAAACGTTATAAAACAATACAGTCCAGTAAAAAAGCAATACAAAGGACAGACCAAATGAAAGTATTATGGCGCAGAGTTAGTAGCAAAAATTGAGTAGGTCTTTCTCCTTATGTTATCCGAGGAATCGCAGAAGAAATCAACAATGTTGGATAGTTCGTTAACCGATCTACTGATTCTTGGGATGGAAAAATCTTGTAAACGTCTTTCCTAGAGAAGGGTACAGCCAATAAAGTTGTGTTTCGTGATCTCCGAGAGGGTACAGCAACACCAAAAAGTCCGATCAGGGAACAAGTGTCAAAAGCACCTTGGAACACCTTCCGAGCAAAGGAGATATCGTTAACTTTACGTCTGACCCATAGTGGCTGGATTCCGAAGCATTTACAGAAATTCAGATAGTCATTTGCACGATATTCCATACCCATGGAATTGCATAACCACTTAACACATCTCTTTTGAACTCTTTCCACAGATTCAATTTTAGTCTTGTGGCTAAATGGGGGTTCCAAACCACTGAAGCGTATTCTAAAATAGGGCGAACCAATGTTGTGTACGAGAGAATCACAGTATTCGTGGAAAACGTTTGGAGAGAGTTGCGCTTAATAAATCCGAGAAGTTTAAATGCACGAGAGCAAAGTTCTCTAAGGTGAGCGTTAAAAGTTAATTTAGAGTCGAGTATTACTCCGAGATCGTTGATGACACTGACTGTCTCGAGTTGAGTATCGTTTAATTTGTAAGGGTGTAAAAAGATGGATTTACGCAGGGTGAAGGAAATCACTTTACATTTGGGAATATTCGGACTCAAATGCCATCTCTGGCACCACAAAGAAAAACTGTCTATATCATTCTGGAGTTGAAGTGGATCTTGCAGGTTTTCCACTCTCCTGACGATTTTGCAGTCATCAGCGTATAAAAACACAGACGAAGAGATGGCGTTCGGTAGGTCGTTAATATAGGCATTAGAGAGCAAGGGCCCTAAAATAGAACCTTGGGGGACACCAGAGGTAACATGCTTTGTTGAGGATAAAACACCATTAATTGCTACTCTTTGAGAACGACCATGAAGATAGGAGTGAATAATTCTGAGCATGGAGCCGCGGATGCCGAGACTATGCAGTTTATCCAAGAGGAGCCCATGATCGACTGAGTCAAACGCTTTCTGAAAGTCAAAGTAAACTGCATCAGACTGACCATTATTTCAATTGTTGATGAAAGATTGTGGACGAAGGGGACTAAGTTAGAGATAGTTGAATGTTTAGGGACAAGACCGTGTTGGTTATCATTGAGTATTGGTTTCAAGAGTCCAGCTAATTTGTTATAATGAAGTTTCTCAAAGATTTTTGAAAACAAAGACAAATGAGATGATTACAGAGTCATTGCAACCTTTCACAGGATCTTTGAAATCAGATCAGTCTCGCCACGAACTCTGACCGGCAACACTTGAGTTTCTCCGCTGCTGATGAGAGAAAAAATAATTTGCAAAAAGGTTAGCAGCATCGACAGAGTCCTGAGCAGAAACATTATTATACGAAAGAGAAGTTGGAATACGTTTGCCACCCCTTTTTTGTCTGGTGTGTCGCCAAAAAGACTTAGGATTTTCATGAATAGAGGAATCAATATTAGTAATGTACACCAAATATTTCTCTGATTGCAGGGGTTTAAAAGCAGAAATATAGTACGAAAATTCAACATAATCAGGGGGAAGCTTGGACCTTTTCCAGCGTCTGAAAGCCCTAGACTTAGTCTTCAGTAAAGAGATTAATTCACTGTCGTACCAAAATGGATAAGGAAGAGGGTTTACTCGAAGTCTGGGCACACAATCACAAATACAAATTTTCTCTCGGATTCCTAGTTTAGTTTTTATTCCATTTCAAACTCAATTATTCATAATGAAAAATCCGACGGTGGATTCAAAATTCTCCGATTGCGACATCCAAAATAGTTCGGATGTTTCCGACGAATCGACAGTTTCACGAGGAAGTGCATTTTTCTGAACCGTGACTGACGAACGAATTAAGGATATGGACGCATCGCAGCGGGAGGTCGATATTGGGAAGGCCGTGGAAATAACGCTGCAGTTACTATCGCAACCGGTTGAAATACTATCGACGTTCATTCCGCGAAAAGTCTTCAGCTCAGCCACACGGAAGCACATCGATAACAAATGAAAACTAAAGGAATAACAAGTGTGAAAAATAGCGACACGACTGGGACCCGAACCCAGGTCTCCCACTTTCCGGGCAGGTATTCTAACCACTGAACTACCGTGCCGCGTCTCTCTCACACTGTTAAGGGAATGCTTTGTGAGCAAGACCGGCAGTCTCCACATAGTGGCACAACTTGCCGTCCGAGGTCCTCACTGAGGCAGCCGGCTCACAAAGCGGTGTTATGAGGTTATTTCCCCCCAGGAAATCACAAGGATAAAGGAAAGGAAGGCAACTTAGTAGGTTGTAAAACCTACTAAGTTGCCTTCCTTTCCTTTATCCAAATGAAAACTAAGTTATAAATACAGGAAGCAGCCATCTTTTTGCTGTAATTCCTTTTTAACGGACTGTATCGCCTTGCGCTGCACTTTCTAGAGTTCACAAGCGTACATTTCATCCGCTGGGTCCCATATACTCGCCGCATATTCAAGATGGGGCCTAACCAAGGCGAAATAATATCGCTCTCACTCCATCGCATCTACTTACAATGCGATTTACAAAAACGAGCTTTTTAGTTACTTTACCATAGCATTTTCGGATGTGTGGGCTCCCGTTTAAGATATTTGCAGGAGTGATTCGTAGATATTGAACTCACTTGACTACATTTACAATCATTCCACTAATATTTTACTGACAATTCTGACGCAATAGTTGATGCTCTCACCCATGTTTCAATATTGTTTTTAATCCAAGGTTTTTAGACATTTATAATAGACGAAGAAGGGTTACCAAACCGCTATGTATACGTTTTAATGATTTTATTCGAAACACCGACACTGACCTCCCATCGGTGTACTCAATGGAATACCCAAAAGCCCTACCTTGGTTACTGGCTCGACCTAAAATTTTAAACCTTTTAAACCGACTTAAGAAATCCAGCACCAATAACCTTGAGTACAAACAAGAATTTTACAAATATCTCAATGAGCACCCTGAACACACACCCGTCTACACGGACGGGTCAAAATCGAAGACAGCATGTGCATGTGCTGTGACCTCCTCCCATCATGGAGTCATAAAAGACAGGTTAAGCCCTTTATCTTCCATCTTTACAGCTGAGCTACATGCAATAAGACTGGCACTCCTAAATATAGATGGAAACACTGGCTCTTTTCTTATCTGTTCAGACTCTCTCAGTGCTTTACAGTCCATTACAGCTCTCTCCCCGACACACAAAATAATACAAGACATCCAAACTCTCCTAAACTCGCTAAACAAAAAGGGCATTATCATAAAATTTACATGGGTCCCTGGACATGTGGGAATTACAGGGAATGAAAAGGTGGATGCAGCTGCCAAGGAGGCCTTAAATGACCCCATGACAAACTGTGCCCCTATTCCAAGTGACGATCTGCGGGCATATCTTCGAAAAGTGGTTCTGGAGCAATGGGCAGAATCATGGAGAAACGTGATAAACAACAAACTAAGAGTCATCGAATCAGTGACATCATCATGGGCCTCCTCATTCAGGAGCAGTCGAGTAGAGGAGGTGGCTATCACACGCCTGCGGATTGGACACTGTGCCCTGACCCACTCTTACCTTTTCTCTGAGGAGAAAAGACCGCCCCGCTGTGACGAATGCAACTGCTTGCTTAGCATCCAACACCTCCTAGTCGAGTGTAATAGATACAGTGCAATACGAAGCTCATTGAGAATTAGAGGGGATATAACCACAATACTGGGAGATGATAGTTCCACAATCTCTAGAGTACTGTGTTTTCTAAGGAAAACTGGACTTTTTAAAAAGTTGTAAAATGTGGACGCAATAGTGAATATGTTCCCTTTATTTATTTATTTATTATTTTTTAGCAGTTCCAAGTATCTTTTAACTATTTATTTATGTATATACTTTATTTTAAAATGAAAATTTTAATGTAAAGGACCATTTAACTTTTTAACAAATTTAGGTTTTAAGTATTTTATTCAAAAAATTTAATTTTATACCCAGTTGTAACTGGTCATAAACTAAGTGTGGTATTTACGACACTAGAACGATAAAAATAGGCCTAAAATTGAAACTAGGAAATGGTACAAAATGACCTTGGCTGTCGACGCACCATAAACTCACTACTACTACTACTAAGTTGATGCTAATTTTAAAATTGCTAAATTTCATGCTTCAAGAGATCTCTGAAGAGATAAACTAACCAATTAGACATTTCCTTCCTTCTTAAAAAAATATGAGTGATTCAAACCGTAGCTGTTACTTGCGTGACACATCGCTTTAGAGAATTTCTGTTTAGTAAATATTCCCTTTGTAACACATTCTGCGATCTCTTAATCTCGTGATCAAAGAACACTTTTGTGTGCTTCTCAGAGTAACTGGAATATTACACTGTTATCTCTCGATGTAGTGATTCCCAAACAGAGTGAAATTTAACAGAGCGGCTGTGATCATTCGGAATTATTTATTGCCGTGTTTGCTGATGCCTGATACACTTCCATCTTCAAACTGAGGAGCTCTCGAAGATCGTCTCTCGTACTTTAACTACCTCGTATGGATTAATTATGGAGAGTGAGTTGAAAGATGCAGCAGTTGTTGAATGTCTGTTAGCTCCTTTGAGATAATCTCTGTCAGTCTACTCTCTCCAGTAAGGAATGTTCAGTATTATAATAAATTGACGAAGATTACCATTGATGACACTGATTGTTTAACAAGGGTCCCTGCCTGCAATTATCATCTTTAGTTATTAGTTAATCTAGATGTGCTGTTGCTATATCAAGGAGCCATTGTACTTAAATTTGGTGTGGTGGTATTTTTGTAATTTCTAGGTTTTCATATAATTTTGATTGTAAATTCTAGTCTATTCCTTCAAGCATATAATTTTAGTGTTCTTTGAACATGCATTTTGAATTTTTGATCTTTCTGTTAATTTTGTTTATACTTCTTTAAATATTCATCCATTTTCATTAATTTCACAATTCTTCCACTTAGAGAATCAGAACATTCTGGATTCTGAATATTATCAAATTGTCTAAAATATTTGTCAACTTCCGAATTAATATAAGTGAAATGTCCTTAATTCTTCGTTAACCAATGGCAGTTTCGCATAAACCTTATTTGGTCGAATTCCTCATCGGTTGAAAATAATTCAGGAACCCTATTGAAGTCGACAAGGGATGATTTTAAGAGCTATCAAATGAAATAGGAGATAATTACGTCACATGTTATAGGATTTCCATCTTTGAGAATGTCATGAAAAAATCGGGAGAAGGAGCCCAAGATTTACCAGAGAGCAAATCACTATATAATTTTATAGATATTATTTTTAGAGAAGTTTCATTGGAAATAAAAGTGTTCAGGGTATTAAACGTGAGTCAGTGGTTTGCACTTCAAGTATAAATTATGCTGTCTAAACCAAAGGTATAGCAAAGCATAAGAAATTGTAGTATCTATGCCGATTTCGTGGGCTAGGTGGTATTCCATAGCAACAACGAGCGAGTTGAATTAACAAATTTATTTAACTACAAAATATAGTAAAAAATACGACCGTGGTTCATGTCATCACCACCAGGTGATGTCACCAACCAGCATAACTCAGGGACTTTAATGTTATTAGATTTATGACAAAAGATGCAATGTTATGTACTTTGAAGAAAATATTCATTTCTCAATCGATCATGGGATCAGAACATATTCAATTCCTGTAAACTATTTGCATTTAGAAATTACATAATTAACTTCCTATTTTAGGAATTACATAATTTACTTAAACCCGTCAGAAATACGTCTCAACGATGCACACGAAAGCATATTCATTCAAAAACATAAACACCAATTAATGAATAACGATTTGGGACCTAATCCCCATTCCCCTTTTTTCCAATTGCATCCCCACCACCGAAAGCGCATGACGTCACAAAGAAGGACATGATAATAATGATGATGACGATGATAACGACAATAATAATAATAAATACTGTGGAACTCAGGATACCGGGCACCCTCCAGTTTTAAATAGCCTTACCTATGCATGCTGGGCTCTAGATGGACCATACATATCCCGTGCTACTCGTGGGTTCACAATGGGAAATGAAAATAATCTAAATATTCATAAATTACGTCGCCAACCAAGCGCTCGACGAAAAATCACCAACGAAAGTCAAAGAAATAACAACAGACAACAATCTTCAACTGATGAAGAACCAGCCCAAGGTGTTTTGCAAGAAATGAGTCCTGCAACCACTCAAGCTGGAAAAACAAGACAGAGGATGAAATGGACAAAAGAAATCAACAAACAACTTCTCCTCTGTTACTACAAAGTAACAAACAACGAACAGGACATGACAGGTTATCGAGCCAACCTACACTCAAAATTTGTTGGTATATATCCTGAACTAAATCGCCTAACAGAACAAAGGTTATCAGACCAAAGAAGGGCCATATTACGTAGCAACCGAATTCCTGAACCGGAGAGGGAGAGACTGAGAAAAGAAGTTACATAAAAAATATCAATGAATGAGCTGAACAACAATCAGAGAACCAAATACATCTACATAAGTACCCTGCAAGCCGCCTTCCGGCGTGTGGCAGGGGGTGTAAACACCAAGAGTAGATTTACTTTAATTTATTATTATCTCGTATCGTTCGCGGAAAAAAAGAGTCCCTAAAACGATTTGTCCTCGCGTTTATTTCTCTTATTTTACGCTCACTGTCGGATCGGCCAAAGTAGCAGGAAAGTCACATAATACCAATTACGTCATCCGAAAATGTATTTCCTCTGAATTTATCTAACAATCGCAGCCTAGCTTCTAATCTCCTTTCTTTCAAGGATTCCCAACCTGCGTCTGTNAATATAATAAGAAATACCATAAAAAATGATAACAATATAGGAACATGTGACTTGGTGAATTGACCCGCCACAAAATGTGAGAAAAAAAACTATAATAATATACCCGAACAGCACAGTCATACTTCAGACGGCAGTGAGGTCGTCTCTGATGATCTTTGATACCGAAATTCGTATTAGAAAGTTCCGCTGCCCAATTGTTACGGTACACTGGAGTCTGTTTTCGTGCTGTTCTCCGCCTTGTCAGTCTGTCGACAGACATCGTTGTTTCATGTATGCATATTTAGATTAATTGGGTATTTTTATGGTTGCTTGTACTTTCACTTGATATAAGGTCCTATAAAATGCTTTATGTGGGAGCCTCAGTCGTAAGAAAGTAGGTTTACGTGCTACAAATGTCCATTAACCTTTGTTTTATACCTCAGCTCTGCTTACATCTCCGCGAAATGCTTCTTCGCCATCACAATCTGCTCAATTCGTCCGCTTTCTTCCTTTTGCTTTACTCTTCACCGCTTAAGACATTTTTCCTCGCGAGGTTTATCCAAGACCTTTCTCTCGAGAGAAGAGCATAGAATCGTTATATTTTCGTTCTGGTTTACATTCCGGTTTCCGCTCCTACCGCCAACGTAGAAGCGGTTCAAACCGGTATTTTCGTTCATATAATTGTAATATGAAATCCTTCTACTCGTAAATAGTATTTTTTTATTTCTGACTTTTTTATTCGCATAACATTGCTCTAGTTTTCCGAATTAAACTTAATAATAGTAAGTTGAAATTTATAATTACACACGTTTGGAAAATCTTCTTCAAACTACCCTTAAGTCAGTAGCCCATCCAGGATATATCTGCGGGGGGTTCGAGACACAAGAGAGAATGCTAGAAATAGATATAACAAGAGAACACAGTTCCCACACTATTCAAAAAGAATTTCTATATCCCAAAGAAAATTCCAGCCACTCTGAAGACCAGGAACCTCTGAGTCAGTCTATAGAAAATCTTCGACTCATGTTTGAAGAAAACCTCACAAAATACAAGGGAACAGATCCATGCAGTAGACCATATATTCCCAAAATCCAAGAAACATATGATACAAAAACACAGCAAAATCCATAAATAATATAATTCAGGAAAAATTATATAAAAGCCAGAACAACTTATCACTCGAAGAATTAAATACCTTCATCTATTGCGGAGCAATTACCACAACAGAAAAACATACAAAACCAAACAAAACCGAGGGAAGAAAACTCCATGCACCTAGATGGAAAATCAGATTAGAGAATAAGATTACGAAAAGAAATAGGTCAACTGACACAGTACATAAATGGCAACCTGTCAAAGAAAAATATGGAAAAGCTGACACCAAAATACAACACAAAAGGAGACTTAATGGAGCTCTTAAATCTATATAAACAACAATTAGGAGGAAAAGCAAAAAGATTAAGAAGATACCTAAAGAGTGATAAGAGAAATTTACAAAATAAAATTTTCAATTCAAATCAAAAGGCATTCTACAGATCTCTAGAAACAGAAGAACAAAAAACTGTCAATCCTCCTCCTACAAATGTTGTCCAGAAATTCTGGGAAAACATATGGTCTAATACAAATAAACATAACTCTGAAGCCACATGGATAGAAACGGAAATAAATACCCAATCTAAAACGAAAAATATGGATGAAATAATAATTACAATTGATGATATAAAAAGCACAGCATCAAAATTACACAATTGGAAAACTCCAGGCAATGATATGATTCATAATTTCTGGCTAAAATCGTTCACCAGCATTTACCGACCGCTAACTTCGATATTCAACAATCTCCTAAACAATCCAGAGACAGTACCCTTATTCATGACACGTGGAACTACGTATCTCAAGCCAAAGGATATGGACACCACAAATCCATCTAATTATCGCCCTATCACCTGTCTACCAACTCTATACAAGTTATTATCATCCATCATTACACAAAAAATTAGAATGCACCTAGAAAGTAATAACATTATTGCTGAAGAACAGAAAGGATGTTGCACTGGCTCAATGGGATGCAAAGAACAACTAGTAATTGATGCAGAAATCATGGCACAAGCTAAGCAAAAGAAAAGATCTCTCCACTATGCCTACATTGATTATAAAAAAGCATTTGACAGCATACCACATTCCTGGTTGATACATTCCCTACAAATATATAAAGTACATCCAAATACAATTAGATTCCTGGAGGCAATAATGAAGACATGGACAACCACATTGAACATTAGCACAAAATCTGGCAATATAAAAACAGAACCGATCAAGATTAAAAGAGGCATTTTTCAGGGCGATTCACTCAGTGCACTCTGGTTTTGTATTGCACTAAATCCACTATCAAATTTATTAAATAGAACAAAATACGGATACAAAATAGTCGGAAAAAACCCTTTCACTATATCTCACTTACTATACTCACTTACATGAACGACTTAAAGTTGCTAGCATCTACAAAATCAAAATAATTAAATCACTTATTGGAAATAACAGAAATGTATAGCCGAGACATCGAAATGGAATTTGGAATCAGTAAATGTAAAATCAATAGCATAATCAAAGGCAAACACTCAATACAAGAAGACTTTACACTTGAAGATGGAAATGTGATAGAAAGTATGGATTTCAAGGATATGTATAAATATTTAGGCTGTTTACAAAAAATTGGAATAGAACATGCAAATACAAAGGAACAGTTAAAATTAAAATACAAAACCAGACTACATAATATCCTCAAAACAGAACTTTCAGGAAGAAATAAAGTCAAAGCAATAAATACATACGCTGTCCCAATACTGACATTCTCGTTTGGATTGAACAAATGGAACGAAACAGCATTAGAAGATCTTAATGGACTAACCAGAAGTACATGCAACAGATACAATATCCACCACACACATTCTGCCATCGAACGTTTCAATCTAAAAAGAAAAGAGGGAGGAAGAGGCTTTATCGACATACAAAATATGAATTTTTCACAAATTGAAAAGCTTAGAAATTACATGCTGGCTAAATCCGAAAAAAGTCCATTGCATAAGTCAATCACTACCATAACCACATCTGGTACACCGCTGAAACTCAATGATAATACGTTCACAACAATAGAGAAAATCAAAACTACCAGCGCTCTCATGCTACAATGGAAAGAAAAGGCCCTTCATGGAAGACACCCTCACCAGTTAACCCAGCCCCATGTGGACACATCAGCTTCTAATGCTTGGCTGACACATGGCAACATCTTTGCAGAAACCGAAGGATTCATGATAGCAATTCAAGACCAAACTATAAATACAAGAAACTATAAGAAATTCATCATTAAGGACCAACAAATTATTAGTGATAAGTGCAGACTATGTAATGAACAATCAGAGACGATTAACCATATTATCGGCGGCTGTGGGTTGCTTGCTTCTACAGAATATACAAGGAGACACAACAATGTTTGTAAAATAATTCACCAAGAACTTGCTTTGAAACATACTCTCATCGATACTTATACTCCATATTACAAATATACACCAGAAATTATTTTAGAAAATACATCAGTAAAGTTATACTGGAATAGAAGTATCATCACAGACATAAGTATACCTCATAACCAACCTGATATTACACTCATTCACAAATCTAGTAAAACTACATACCTTATAGAAATTTCCGTTCCAAATTCCATGAACATACAAAAGAAGTATGCAGAGAAAATACAAAAATACCTCACACTAAAGGAAGAAATAAAACAACTGTGGCACCAAAAATCTGTAAAAATAGTACCAATCATACTTTCATCAACTGGAATAATTCCAAAATCATTGCATAACAGCTTAATAGAGATAGGCTCAAGAACAAAAAGCTATATCTCCCTACAAAAATCTGTAATTCTGGACACCTGCTCGATATCGAGAAAATTTCTCTGTAATCAGTAATCATAATCAATATAATAAGAAATACCATAAAAAATGATAACAATATAGGAACATGTGACTTGGTGAATTGACCCGCCACAAAATGTGAGAAAAAAAACTATAATAATATACCCGAACAGCACAGTCATACTTCAGACGGCAGTGAGGTCGTCTCTGATGATCTTTGATACCGAAATTCGTATTAGAAAGTTCCGCTGCCCAATTGTTACGGTACACTGGAGTCTGTTTTCGTGCTGTTCTCCGCCTTGTCAGTCTGTCGACAGACATCGTTGTTTCATGTATGCATATTTAGATTAATTGGGTATTTTTATGGTTGCTTGTACTTTCACTTGATATAAGGTCCTATAAAATGCTTTATGTGGGAGCCTCAGTCGTAAGAAAGTAGGTTTACGTGCTACAAATGTCCATTAACCTTTGTTTTATACCTCAGCTCTGCTTACATCTCCGCGAAATGCTTCTTCGCCATCACAATCTGCTCAATTCGTCCGCTTTCTTCCTTTTGCTTTACTCTTCACCGCTTAAGACATTTTTCCTCGCGAGGTTTATCCAAGACCTTTCTCTCGAGAGAAGAGCATAGAATCGTTATATTTTCGTTCTGGTTTACATTCCGGTTTCCGCTCCTACCGCCAACGTAGAAGCGGTTCAAACCGGTATTTTCGTTCATATAATTGTAATATGAAATCCTTCTACTCGTAAATAGTATTTTTTTATTTCTGACTTTTTTATTCGCATAACATTGCTCTAGTTTTCCGAATTAAACTTAATAATAGTAAGTTGAAATTTATAATTACACACGTTTGGAAAATCTTCTTCAAACTACCCTTAAGTCAGTAGCCCATCCAGGATATATCTGCGGGGGGTTCGAGACACTTGAGAGAACGAAATTCTGCTTTACTTACAGAGGCCGGGATAATCATAAAAAAAATTCCCTTCAAAAACATTAACTGGATAGAAAATGAGGAGATCTACGCGGTTATGTAGCAAAATAATTGATATTTCCGATATTGGAGAACTAGAATGTGATATTTTTCTTAAAGAATTTAACTATCTTGAGGGGGGGGGGTATCCCCTCGCTGCGCAATTGCTTTAAGTAAAATGTGCACTGTTGGAAACAGAAAATCGGAATGGAATGGGAAACGGTTTCCTGTTTCGGTTGCGATTCGATTATTGCAGGTTTTTTTGTTTGCTTTCCGACGAAAATAACGGTTTCTTTCGGATTCCGGTTCGATGGTAAAAATGGACGGAAAGATGAACGTATGCTATCCCATTATTTATTTTCTAGAGTTACAAGTTGCTAATTTTACAACCAGGCCACAAGAACTGTCTTTTTTTTCGCTTTCGGCTCCTTTTTATAACAAATATTTATTATTTTATGGTTTAGTATACCGCATATCTATTTCACTAGGGAGATTCCATTATTAAATTCAATTCTTAATTGCATGCAATCTAAGGCAAGAGTGTTTTGCTTTTCATCTCTGTTTAATTTAGGTATTTTTGCTGTAAATTCTCATATTGTGAGTCTTCGTAAAAATAGGAATGAAAAATTGAACGTTCCTGAATTTTAATTCAAAATTATTGAAAGAAATCAAAGAAAATATTTGCAAAAACGGACTTTGGAGAAACCCTAAGGAAGCCCTCTTTTAAGGTAATCGAAAGTTACAAAAAGGTTTCTCGAAAACCTCCCAATCCAAAATATGGAAAATATCAACGGAAGAATGACAAAATCATGACTTGCTATAATGCATTTAAAAATGTATCACAATATCTTTTAAAGAAACAGGCATATTCCATACATAACTAACTTTCATCAGATAAGTATTGTATCTAATTTCTACGCTTTGTGCATACATTTATATTTGAGTAATGAGATTGAGCAAAATCGACTGAAAATTCGAAATGAGTGTTCAGTTCCTTCTTTAGAAAATCACTCTTGGAATGGCTTTCTTTGAGGTGTCTCTTTCATGGCCATTTTCTGAGAAGTGAGAGTTTGCGTCCTCTTTTGCTTCGTCCATATTTATTCTCTTTCGTCCCTTAGGAGGACTATCAACAAGCCCCAACTTTCCAACGCCGAAGCACCAATATCATCTGAGGCCGTTATGGTGACCATAATGAATCTCTCTCACTATGCAAATATTTTCCCCGAGTAAAGAAAAGAATTCTTGAAAATGTGTCCCTAATTTCTGCTAAATGAGTGATGAGAGAATGAAAGCTGTCTCTTCGAGAGAACCCGGAGGAAGGCGGAAGAAGTGGAGTGGAAAGAAGGAGAGGGCATAAATAGAAACGGATAAAAAGAGGAACGCGAGTGATTTCCAATTGGATGAAGATAGCTTGTTATTCATAGACTGCCCATTCCAAATTACTCCCTACCTTTTTCTTGTCGCCTCTCAAGCAATGTAAAGCATTTGCGCCAAAAAAGTATTCAGTACCATGAAATCTTTTTCTGCGGGTTTATTAACATTTAACTCGCATGCTATGCATGCATGTAAAAGCTCGACTATCCGAATTTCGATTAACCGAAATTCCGAATTATCCGAGATGCAAATCAGGGTACTTGGCCTTGACATGTGTACCGGCACAACGCCTAAATTACTTTTGCTGTAACTGCACCATGCCAGTATAATACAGACAAGCAAACGTCGGCATAATAATTTGGAGATAAATAATACATTATATGATGTGGCATAATAATCGGAGAAAAGAACTGCATCTGGGCCATTTACGCATGTATTACGAATGAAAAATGAAATATTTCATTTAATTAATTTTACTATAATTGCAATTTTTTAATTATAAATGCACATCCTACTATAGCGAAAATGAAAATAGCGTGCATATTTCATAATTTGCGCACACAAGACGACCCTTCCGCTTTATCCGAGTTTTCGATTATCCGAGATGGCCCCTGTCCACATCAAATCAGCAGACTCTGCTGAGTTGCGACTAATAGGTAAAGTTTTATTTTGAATTAAAAATTTATCTTTTTTCCAACGACAATTTAAAATCGATTAAAATTCCTAATTGTTATCGGTATTTGCAGAAGAATCAGTAATAAGTTGATAAATTTGATCATTGATGAGAATGGTTTCCCTGGGACTTTCTACCTAGTAGAAACACAAGTTGGTCTCATATCTCTAAATTAAACCGTTTCTGAAATAGACGGATTTCCTATTTCATTCATTTTATTATCTTTATGTTATGCCTCATATTAGTGGATCCAATGTGTTTGGGTAAAGACTAAGTGAATATAGGAGTGGAGAGTCTCCACCCTGGAGGTGCCAGTTGAATTCAACGAAGATTCACAACTCTCAACCTGGTAAAAGAATAGTTTCTTCATAGAGAGAATTATGACCAGATGAAGAAATGAAGAAAGGCTCTCTCTTCATCCGAAATGCTGACAAAAATACGAGAAGGCACCCAATCGTAAGAAGCATCCCATCTCGAGGCAAACGATCGCGGGCCGCGCCGTGTTATGCGTAACCCCCGAATTAAATTTGTTTTTCTTATGTTATTTATAAACTTAGAGGTTTTGTATTTTCATAGAAAATAAATTCACTATTTTCTCCGAAACTTTCCCGCTTGAAGTTTCTTCCAGAGCAAATAAGACGAAAGGTAGCTGGCGACTACTTTCTTCGATACATTTTCTCAAAAATTCTCGACCTCTCCAATAATTTCTATTGAATATCTCCCTCAAAAACGTTTGTCTGCCAAATTAATAATGCGAACGGAAAGAAAATGATTTGAAGCAGAATTTGATGTAAAAAATTTCTTGTTTTATAAATTACAGAAGTAAAGGCTCCCGTTCAAACAAAACCGGAATAAAGTCAAGATTTTCTTTGAATTGTGGTATTTTTGTTTTTTCTGCGGTTGTGTTATTAATTAACCTAAAATCAATCACAATGTTATTTCCGGCATTACTTTCACTCAAAACGATTTTAATTAAATTTATATTTTTATGCTAATGTTGCAACACAGCAAAGTTCTACCACGCTCTTGATGAGTGGAGGGGATAGATCGTCATGTCCTATTGGTTCCCTATACGAAGAGATAACATAGGAATAACAAGTGTGAACATCTTCTCTCTCGCTCTAAAGTGCAAACATCTAGTGAATGAACCATAGTTTATTTAACAAAACTTTACTGTTAACTACCTATTACAAATACTTTGCATACATTTGGCTCGTGTGTCATTTCGTTAAATGCTATCAGCACGTGTGAATTGGCGCCAATGCTTCACGCCTCCCGGATAGCTAAGATACGCGTTCGACTTCGGTGAAAGCGGTCCAGGCTTCGATTCCCGGTGGGGGCCTACGTGCGAATATGACCTAAGCTGTCGAAGCAGCTTTAACAATACTACTACTACTCTTCATGTCTATACTTTTCTCAGCACTGCATTTTCCTTTTATTTTCGATATTTCCCCCGTTTATTGTGATCTATCATGATGAGATAATTTTCACTCATTCCTTTTTAATTATTTCTTCACAGCACCTCTGTTCGATTCCTGTGCATAGAAGGTCTTCCTCACAAAAATTGCAGCATTGCCAGAGGATCTTCTTCGGCTGTTGGAACTGCGACGAGAGCGAATTCCGCTGCCGAAGGAAATATTTTTGATAGTGTGTAAATAAGTAAAGCAATGAAATTAAGTGCAATATGCAGTGTTAGTAGTGTATAGTGTGTGAATATCAGTGCAGGAATTAATGAAGACAGTTCTTCTTGGAATACCACTTTCAAGGTATGTCCATCTCCTTTCTTTACTTATCCTCTGGCGTCTTAATTAGGAGCAGCACTGCCGCCACTATGCAAAGTGACAGCGCCCCATGTCCTTCTTTTGTTACTAATAGTAAGAGAAAACAGGGGGCCCCAACCTCCACTCACCACCTGGAGCCATGGGGAGATCCAAAAACTTGTCAATGGGAACGAGGTATTTCTGTATGATGCTGCATTTGTATGTACAGTGAAGAAACTCCTTTAAAGTAAATAGAGAGAGGATTTTCATTCGCTGAACATCTTAGTCAGCGCTTATAACTGATATCCGATTTTTTTATTTCAATAGGATTCGTTTACTAGTAAAGAAGCTCATTCTACGTTAGTCAGAGTCAGCGACGGATCAATGAACTCGCCAGTTACGGCAATTTAAGAAAATTTGTTTATAAAATCATCTCTGATTAACTTTTGAAATACCTCTTTTTTAGCAGTATAGCAATCGTAGAAAAATTTCCTTAAGCTCTTTGTAGGCAAATTTGTCTTGCTCTACAAAGCCATCCAGTGGGAGTGGGCGATCGCCACCCCCACTGGATGGCTTTGTAGATTGATTCCCTATTGCCTAACCTAAAAAAGCCATATTTTCCTCCAATATCCTACGAGCCACCAGCTCCGCAGTCCTGGCAGTATAATGAACGCCAGAACGGTCAAGGGGTATCCGACATGAACCGAGAACCAGCCCCAAATCAACGAATCGAACCTCGTTGTCCCGAAAGAAGTTCCGCAGCCTTCGGTTCAAGCCGAGAATTCGACTCCAAACCTCAGAACCACGGTCCCTCCGCGGAACTATGCTGCAAATGGACAGCGACACTCGGACACCCGACTCACTCTCGACACGGGAAACCTCGGCTATCAGATTCCTGTGAGAATCTAAGATCTCCTCGGACCCGAATCTCGAGGCGTCGTTAGTGCCCGCGTGCACCACCACTCGCAGCAGTTCGATGACGAAAAGACGAAAAGATTTCAAGCATAGTTGCTCAGCTGGCCGTTGGCAATGAAAAAGGAAGCAACTTGCAAAAGATGCGGTTGAAGAGGAAAATCGTATGGACATGAAAGGAAGCAGAGGACGTCGCCGCTCAGCGCTGAAATCTTTAAATAGCTTGAATAATTTTTACTTTATCGCTCAAATACGTAGTTCGCACCATTCCCTCAGTGGTGTGGTAAGAGGTGTAAGTCTAGTTACCCTGGGTGGTGTTCAAATAGTGAATCTAGTCCGGGAGAATGATGATGAGAGTTCATTATGCTGTAGATGAAAGAAATATCACATTTTATCAGGATTTATTTTAGGGGTCTTAGAGAAAGGCATTTTGATGCGTAAGCTGTGGAAGAATTCTGTAGGAAGAATTTTACTCTATTAGCAAAAAATTAAAGACTCGATTAAGATAGGCAATGTCAGAATTGGCTGAAATGCACCTGAGAAATATGAAATACCAGGATTACAGAAGAAATGAATTATAATTTCAGGGAGTCAATATGCATTCCTTCTCCTGATTTCGGTGATAAGGTCCGTAGGTGAGGTAATCTTTCCAACATTTTCTCTTTTCTTCAATATGGTCAATGAAAGGTGTCATTTAGTACCCTTAAATCTCTTTGTGAAGTGACCCTTTTTCAAAGGAACATTATTCAAACAGTAATCAAAAGTAAGAGGAGATTTCCTAAAGAAGACAAATGTGAAAAATAGCGACATGACTGTGACTCGAACTCAGATCTCCCATTTTCCGGGCAGGTATTCTTATTAGGAAATTGGGTTCGAGTCCCAGTCATGTCGCTATTTTTCACACATGTTAATCCTTGGGATCAGCCGCACGACTTCATTGTGCAAAGTATTAACACCTTTCTTTACCGGTGAGTACCTACGGGCGAAATTACCTCAGTTGTCCCAGCACTTTTCTTAATACCAAAACTACTGCAAACAGTTGTGCCCGAAGTTCTCATGCAGTGTTTAACGCTTAGCTCAATTACTTCTGAACCAGAAGTCGCGCTTTGCACATTGTTTAATTTCGTTTGTCATTGTAATTTCGCAGAGAAACGGCTGCTTTTTGTAATCCTCAAGTCTCAGGTCCGATGTGTCGACCTCCAAAAGAAACACAAGTTATTTTCTCTTTTATCGCAGTAGAATCGCAGAATTAAATTAGAAAGGATGAATGAAGTCATCGGGACTCTCATTATCAGAAGGGAAATTACAGAAAGGTTCTTATTCCTGTCATAGAACTACTGTTATCAATATATTATCGTTTCTGTTGTTTCCCTTTTGAATTTCCATTCGTAAAATAAAGCGCCAAACGCGGTTTTATCGTTCTTACGAACTACTTTTACTTACAGCTTACGTTGTTTTTTTTTTTTGCTGCGTCACTTTGACGATAATTCCCACATTGGTAATCATAGTAATTATTCATCGTGTTTAGTCTCTATGGCAACACGTGTAGTTATAGCATTTTTGCCGATGTGTTTTCAAAATCTCCGTTTATGATTTAAAGTATTTGATGATCGCAGCATAAGTTGGAATGCTTTCCCCGTTTTTCCGCAGTCGCAAATTCATACGGTTCAGTGCAATTCAATGCGATATTCGTTGGAGTGAATTTTCCAACGCGCGCATTTTTCGTGTCTGGCAAACGACGGCCATTAATTTGGGACTTCACTCTGCAGAGAACATCGCCCGCTCGCAATGCAAATTCCCCAATGAAGGCTGGTTGAACCTCATTCTCTCCACCTTTAGCTGCGAAGAGCTATGAGAGGGGAATGAGGCTTACTAGGCAAGATGAGGAGTGAGGTATTGCTTTCCTCATTGAGCTACATGCAAAACTAGTTCTCCTAAGCAAAGTACAATCACTCTATGATTAACAATTTTCACGGCAATAGAAAAGGAGAGACCTTAATCAATGGCATTATTCAGCATTTCTCATACTTCAGTAGTTTCGATATTATCACAGCCATGAGCAAAACTGAGATAAAAGTAAATGAACGATGTGTTTTTCTATCCTTTGCCAAAAGGCAAATAAAAAAATGATTCATTCAGTAAGATATGGTAGCAGGACGACTGAAGGAAGAATAGAGGTAAAATAAATGTATCAATTCGGAAATGCATCATAATCTTGAAAGATTTAGAAAAGTTCAGACTTGGGTCCTTAGTATGCTCGGGCCGGGTGGGCTTTCGGCTTATGCACCTCAAGCGCAGATATGAGAACATTCGAAGGCAAATTGGAGATATAGAGGAAAGGGAGAAATAAATGACCGCGCAATGCGAAAGAACAGTGTGTGACGTAAACGGCGATTCGAGAGTTCAATGGAACACCGCGAAAGGCGCGTGACTTTAAGGTCTATCTTGACGATCTGCTCATATGGTTCGGACGCTTGAATGCAAATGGAAGCATAAAATACGTTCGACCTTGGGCCAGAGACGCCACGGAGAGAAAAGCACGATAGCCGTTTCCATCAGCCGTGCGGTCTTATATTGAGTAATCAATGGAAACCGCGTTTCATACATTCAAACAGCGAAAGGGAATGTACATTTTATACATACATTTTATACACATACATACTTCATCCCCTCTACCGTTACCTAGGAGAGAGGAATGGGCTTTACTAGGCAAGATGAGGAGTGAGGTATTTTTCTATTGCTCTCATCACTGAGCTACAAGAAAAACTAGTCCACCTGAGTGAAGCACTATTACTCTGTGAGTAACACTTTATGAAGCAATTAAGAAGGAAAGACTTTAATTAATGCCATCATTCAGTATCGCTCATACCTCAGCAGCTTTCATATTATCACAGCCATGAACAAGAATGAGGAAAAGTAAATAAAAGTAAATACATTTTTCTCTAATCTAACAGCAAAATCGCACGGAGGATAGAAAGTTCAACTTAAATCAGTGGAATAATTTGGGTATCATTGTCTATCGACTTTGTAAAATACTTGTGATACAAAATATCGGAACTTTTTGGGTTTCGGAGTCTGAGAATTTTTGACCTAATTTTCCGATTCGTGAAACATTTATTTGAAAATTTTTGTTTAAAACTCAATCTTCCATTCCTGTTAATACTAGTAAATAGATTGAAATTTAATAGTGGAATTATCCCTAAAACTAAAATCGATAGGTGACGCGTAAATATGGTATTGTGAGTATAGTGAATTTTCTTTACTACAAATTTGGTATAGTGAGTTTTCTTTACTAATTCTTGTATAAATATGGATTCTTAGTTTTTACCCAATTATCGAACTTTCCAGAATGTTCGTTAGTTAGTTCTACATTATTTCAGTTGAAAGTATTTTTTTATTTTTAATATCTTTATAAATATTGTAAATTCACTCGATTAATAATTATTACCAAAATAATCTATATATATAAATTAGAAATTCTGTGGGTTTGTTTGCGTGTTTGTTTGTCTGAATTTGGAGTCCATGCCGTTTGTCCGATTTGCGTCAAACTTTGCATACGTGTTCTCTGAGATTCAGAAGGATGCAATGTCAGTTTTTTATTCGATAACTTTGGTGGGTTTAATCAAACCCATTCAGGTAGATATCCAAACAAATGCTTGTAAAATGTGCTGCGATAGAAAAGCAAGCGTTACAGAAATGCTGTGTGATGCAGGTTTGGAATCGTCGAAAGAAAGGAGATTAGATTAAGATTGATGAATTCAGAGAAAGTACATTTGCATTAATCGGTATTATGCGACCCTCTTCCGCTTCTTCGGCCGATCCGAGCATAAAATAAGAGAGAAAGATGCGAGGACAAGTTGATCTAGGGAATGTTGCTTTCCGCGAACGATTCGCGATAACAGTAAGCTAATTATGTAACTCGAACGCTTGGTGTTAACACCCCCTGCCACACTCCGAAAGGCGGCTCACGAGGTATTTATGTAAATTTAAAAAGTAGCATATTTTTTCGATATTTCATAATTGAAATAATGCATGGAAAATTGTAGTTTAGTGCCAATCTTTTTATAAGTAATATGAAGCTCCTAGAATTTCGTATCAAGCTGACTTGCATGTATTTCGTCAGTCATGTCGGTCAGTCTTCTCCTGGTATGTCCTCTCATTCCTCATCGAGGGAATTATTGCGGGTATCCCTCTGCACCACCGGTGGCAATGTGTAATTACGGGAAATCAGTCAATTTCGTATGGAAATGGAAGCGAGTGCCCCGGGGAGATCGTTATTTAATTCGTAATATTCTCTCTTTTCGTTCGGTGCCACTGAATTGACCCGTTTTATTGCCGAGTGACTCCACGCAACAAGAGGGAATTCACGCTCCGATGGCTGTCTTTTTTCCGCTTTTCGTTTGCAAACTGTATTTCTGATGCGCCAGCATAAAAGGAAGATCATAAATTCATTAGAATTACGTAAATATTCCCAAATGCATCGATCCGAGTTTATATATAATATTTCCTTATGAAACATTATGGATTTTTCCTTGCAATATAATTTTGATCAATTTTTCTGGCATTGCTCGTGTATTCATCTTTCAGAGAGAAAAACATCAGCATATTTGATCACTATTTGATATAGCTTAATTGTATCCCCGCGGATGTTTTAATGTAGTAAAATCACATCTAAATCTGCATAAGTACCCTGCAAGCCGCCTTTCGACGTGTGGCAGGGGATGCATGCACCATGACTCTATTTCCCTAATCGATTGCTTTCGCATATCGTTCGCGGAAAAAATGAAATCTTGAAACGACTGGCTCTAACATTTATTTCTATGATTTTTCTCTCAGAATCAGAACGGCCTATATAACATGGAGGACGCATAGTATCGGTTACTTCTTCTACGAAAGTAACTTCTGCGAAGGCTAATGCGTTCATTTTGATCTCAATTATTTTGCTATGAGAGAAACTAGTTGAAAGCACAGCATCGCTTACAGGAGTCTTCCCTACAAAGAATTTGATATTGTGAGGTGACGCTCTTCTCTTCTAATGATGCTACTCACACTCTGCCAATCCTCTAAATCGAGCGCTAATTTTCCGTGAAATTCTTTTTTCCGTTTTAGTTACTCGTATCAAGTATTCATAAAAGTAAATTCTAATTGGTCGATATAGAAGGCAATAGATGGCTTTTACCTTTCGAGGACTGCTTATTCCACGTCTTCTTCAACGGTTCGATTATTAAAACTTATCAATCTTTCGGGAGGCAATGCATACATTTACATTAATGCCCCGCAAACCGTCGTATGACGTATGGCAGGGGCTGTGAAAACACTGAACCTAATACTAACTGATTGGTATTTTTAATGGAAACTGGAAAAAGGAATCATTAATACGAGGGTCGGCCAAAAAGTAATGCATCTTTCCCAGTCAAAAACCATGCTAGTAGCTCGAAATTGTTGGTTCGAATTCTTTGACGTTTCCATGCATTAAGTGCATAGTTTTAAAATATGCATGTATGAGCGTAGCTTAAGTTTTCTCCTGCAGAAAGCATATCTGCAGTAAGCTTTCAAAGTGGAATCTGACCGTGATGGACGTTACAGACAACGTGCTATTATTGAATTTCTGTGCATAGAGAAAGGAATGGTAAGGAACATTTACAAAATTTTGTGCAGTCTATGAAACAGCTGCCGTTGATAGGAGTAAAGTTGGATGCTGGGTATGGATAGAATCAGAAGGCGGTTGAAAGTGAAAACCTGGGTCCATAACCAGAGTGAGGACTGGTACCGACATAGGGGCATACATGCCCTAGTGAATCGCCGGAGGAAGGCAATAGAAGGAGATTATGTGGAAAAATAGATTAAACAGATAAAGCGTCATTCTTTCATATGAGTAAATTTCATATTTGTAGAATAAATACTTTTTGAGAAAAAAACGTGAGGCAATACTTTCTGACCGACCCTCTTAGCAATTCGTTCTCTCTATATTCTCGCGAAATCTCTTAGTCGTCTGGTCTCGGAAATCGCGCTCGCTGAGTACGGGAATCAGGATATCGCGTATTTTGTCGTGCAAATCAGCATTGTGTTCTTCTATCCTTAAGAGATTCCCAGCCTAGGGTTTTGATCATTTCTGATATACTGTTCTAGAAACTACAATCTCCCTTAACGAAACGAGCCTCTCTGCGTTGTACGCGCTCCAAGATCAGACTGTTCAAATGTGCTTTCCATACTGCGCAACAGTACTCAAGTATTGGACGAACGAGCGAGAAATAAGCCACTTCTTTGACATTCGATTGACTACCCCTGAGAACGCGGTTGCATAGCCTCAAAGTCCTTTCGGCTGACCCCACTACATTTTGAATGTGCCTTTTAAACGATAAGTTACTAATGTCCAGAATATATACACTGACTTACGAAGTCTAACGTTGCGCCACTATTGTGAAGGGGGTTTGGCTTTAATTACGGCTCTGGTCATGCTCATTGCTGCACGTTTTTCAAACCGAGCTATTTGTATAGTCTCATGATTAGTATGACTAATATTACTAATACTTAGTATTACTTATAGAGCCGTCCTATCCCATCTTTCTGCATCCTCACTCACTGTCCTACCGAGCACCTTGTGACCATACCCCCCTCCTTCATTTAAGGACGGCCCTTATCCTTTAAACCCACTCCCTCAAGGTAAAACCTATAAAAATACTATATTAATTTCTTTCGAAGTGAGTTTTTGGTTCCTTTACTCCCGATATTTCCACATCTTCAAAGACGCAGATCCTCAAGAAAGTGATGAGACAATTTTCCTGGACTTTTATGCAATAGACTTTAGCGAAGTTAGGAGATGCATATTTGAAGGTTACCATACGTGAAAATGGTCTGACGTGCCTTTTTCCACTTCCGGTCATCTTTCAGTCTGACTTAAGAGCCTCACTCGGCATAACAAAACTAAATTATTTCATTCCTAAACATAGATACAGTACTTCCTTCGCCACTTCCTGCGTCACTTCCTTCGCCGTATGGACGGAAAAGAATACATTAGGCTGCATAAGAATGCGTAAGCCCCCTCATAAAATCGGCGAGTCACACTCGAGTGGCGAATTTTCAAATCAACGGAATTTCGATTATCCGATTTTATGCGGACCGGGGCCACCTCGGATAATACGGAGAGTTGCCTTGCGTGAATTATAGAAATGAACACGCTATTTTCATACCTTGCCGTAATACGACCTGTAAATAAAATCACTGTTCTGTAAAAACATTTTTAATTTAAAACTTTAAAAATTTTTAATTTCAGTTGTCCGGATGCAGTTCTCTTTTCTCCGATTAGAATGTCGACCTTTGCTTGTCTGTACTGAATTGGTGGAGTTACAGCAAAAGTAATTTAAGGGGTTTACCAATACATATGTAAGTTAAAAGGGCAAAACACTAAAATATATACCCTTCGAATAATACGGAACCTATGGTTAATCGGAACTCAGATAATCGAGAGACTATTGTAGTTTAAATTTTGCGAAATCAACGAAGGACGATACAACTTATAGCAGTCCTATTAGGAATATTATCTATTTAATAACGATTCCAAGCCATAAAAACAATTATTTAAATAAATATAATTTTTGGGGAGACCCCAAACGCCCTTTTGAAAAGGAAATGCAGAACACGATCCTCTAACTGAAGGGAATTAATCTGTTGAAGGAAATCCCAAATGATACGAATGTTGAGGGCGGTGACAAATGAAGGTACAAAGTGTCCATAACTTACTTCTTTTATGAAAAAAATGCGATAAAAGTGAACTGAAATGCATCAGTTCGGATTCAGCAATGGAATTAGTTGTCAAGGGGACGGTTTGTTTGCAACCTCAAACTTTTTAAAAAGTTTCGTTTATTTTATCAAACATCTCGCAATTTTGAACAGAAAACAATATTCGACGACCAGAATAAGAACCTTCATTCAATTTCACTTCTCTCGCCGCTTTTCTCGATTTCATGCGATTAGTCTTTCTAATTTAAATTTGCAAAAGAAAGAAACCCTGTTGACAGTTGTTTACGATCACACAATTTCACAAAGTGCTCGTGTATTTTCTTAGACTTATCGGAATTTCCACTCGAAAGCAATGCTCCACGGCCAAAATAAAACAATTCATTCAGTTTCTCTTCATTTGGTGCTTGTCTCGATTTCATACGGCTATTATTTCTAATTTAAATTTACGAATGAAATAAGCCCTGAAAGCGACATAAGTAAGCTTCCTTCCTTATAGATTTAAAACTTCCTCTGCGTTAAAATTCCGTTCGTGCACCAAAAATCTTCCCTTTTCTCACCACAATATTCCTTCGTCATCTTGATCGCGACAAACCAATCTATAAAATGAACTATAGTAGTCCTTTGCTATATCGGCTGGATTAATAATCACTAATACACGGCCGTATATTTGTCCCTGCGATTAGCGCACCGTGCCTTGGATAAGCTGGAAATTAATATAAAATGAGTGCATTGAATCATTTTAAAAATAGATTACAAAGAAATGAAATTTTTTTAATTGAAACAGATAAAAAAAGAACTAAAGGGCTTTATAGTAAGTCGGAGAATTGGTACTAACTTCTTTTTTTCTCAGAAGGCAATATCTTTGTCGCTGTAGCCACTCGTCTCGGTCACTACTTTCACTATTTTATGACTTGCAATTGGACATTACAGTAATAAGGAAGGACATTCTAAGCCTTCCTCTTTTTCAATTCCCAAATACTTTTCCCTACATTATGTTTTAATGAAGCCACCATGTCTTATAATACGGTCAATGAATTTGAATTTCCTGGAATGTATGGATTGAAGGAACGTTCTCCTTTCACTAACCTCTTCTAACACTATTCAAAGTGCGCGAGTGTTTTTATCTTCTTTTAACGTCCATGAATCAACTCTAAATAGAGATTTGGGTTTAAACTAAGATTTCATATTTACAAAAAACAAATTAACATTGAATGCCATGTTTAGGCATTAATAAGATTTACAGATTTTAGTTGTATAGAAATTATAATGAAGAGAGAACACTTTGTACACACACTTCGAGGAAGGCCATAATACACTGTATTATGGCCTTATAATTAATTAGAAATTAATTTAAAAAGTATACGTCTGTTTATCATCAATTATCAGAAATGGAAGGAATTGTCAGAAGTAGAAGATTGAATTTTAAATGAAAAATTCCAGAGGATCACTTTTTTTGGTATCGGAATTTCGTTAAAAACTATCCGATTAAAAACTCTTTCGACATTTCAGATTAATCGTCCCATCACAAATATTTTATCGAAGTGAGTTCTTTTTCTGTTTTTGCCGTATTTATTCTGCACCCAGAAAGTCTTGTAGTCTCTTGTAAAATATCTCTGCACGAAGAAAACCTTTACCGGAATATGCGGTTTAATTCAAATTTGTCTTTAAGCTATTAAGTGGTTTGAGAAGTGCAGCGAATGATCTCTCAAGGCGCCTTTTCCGTTGACTCATTCGGAAAGGGATTCCCTGAAAAGAGCTTGCCTTTGCAATCATTCATGACCAATGGGAATGGCCCTCCCCACATTTACTTCGAGGAATTACGCTCCCCATGAATAATTTTCAGAGAACCGTGTGGGCCTTGGGTTCGATCCCCTGGTCGGAATGGTGCCTGCCACACCCACATCTCAAGGTGCTTCGGGTTTTATGCTTCGGTATTCCCCCTCGACCACGCCTTCGCTAAGTACACACGTCCTCACATTGCTCCACACGACCGGTCTTTGGCGTGGAAGGATTCATAGATTTCATAGAGATTATATTAACACTGTGGAATGATTTAGATAGAAATGGTGCGATGATTGGCAACTAGAACTGAATGTAGACTAAAGTTCCGTAATTAAATACTTCGAAAGAAAATCTATTGCCAATGATTATTCGTAAGGGGAACCCTTATTAAAAATGGAATCGGTGAAATATCTGGGAGTAAGCCTCACGAATAACTTAACTTGGATTACCCACATCCGTAAAGTATTTGGAAGAGCACTCAAGAAACTCAGATTCGTGAAGAGAATAGTCGGAAGAGTCCGTGAGCGATGTCATTTCGTATTAGTTAGGCCTACCTTGAATATGCGTGTAGTGTTTGGGCCGACAAATGTTGTTTTCGGAAATTAAAAAAAGTACAGCGAAAGGCGTTTCGTAAAAATCTTTACGAAAAATCAGTGAGCATTAGTCAAACAGTTCAGGAAGCAGGATGGGAATCTTTAGAAGATTAAAACAAAGAATAAATTTACTTAATAAGTTCAAAATACTTTCGTAGAAGATGTAGCCGATATAATGCGTCCTCTTTGTTACATTTGCCGCTCTGGTTTTGGGAGAAAAATCAGAGGAATAGATTCTAGAACCAATAGATTCAAGAACTCATTTTTTCCGCGGACGATACGCAAAAGTAATCGATTAGGGAAGTAAAGTCATGGTGCGTGCACCCCCGGACACACGCTGAAAAACGGCTTGCAGGGTACATATGTAGATGTAAAAATCAATTGCGAAATTAATACGAATTGAATTTATTCTCAGTGTGATGATTCCACCGCGTTGGTAATAGCGGCGACGTTTCGCCTACGTTGCAATCTTCAGGTCGAAGTGCTGCTACCAACGCGGTGGATTCATCACCAACCAATCACTGCTAGAAACCTACGAACCTACACAAATTCAAATGATTTTTCAACCACTGAATCCCGCAATGTACTGAGAGAGGTGCACCCCGATAGGGTAACACCGAATCGAGGTTTACATACGAAGGTGAGCGATGACGTTTCAACAAAAACCATTGCAGTCCCCCGATTTAGAAAGTGTTTCGTGCAGAAATGACACTCAGTCAATCATCGATGCTTGAAAGGTCCCTCCGAATGCAATCCATAAGGTAGGCAATCGAGGATACAGCTAATGAGCATAGAAACGGAGAGCAAAGATAATTCATCCGCGCTGAAGAAAGACTTGCATCAATCGTAAAAATCCGATTCCCCAGCAGAAAGGTTTCCAAGTTCGATGACCCCACGATGCTAACTTATAACGAAAACAACTCTTAAGTATTTAGTATTTTAGAGTCTATAGTGCAAATAAAACAGATAATAGCTTAAAATTGCATATAAGATTGCCGATATAAGTAATTGCGGAGTGCTTTCTCACGTACCTTCCTTTTCGTGTAGTGTTAGTTCCGAAAAAATTTCAAATTCAATTTGGATTTCATGGAACCTTACTCTTAGAAAATTTCAAAGAACTTGAATCGTTTTGCGGAGTCTTTCCAATTACTTTTCCTCGTGAAATCTTCTAAGAATTGGCGATAAACCAATAGGTTTGACAATGAAATTTTCATCAATGAATTTAAATATCACTACTTTTGCAATGTTATTATCAAGAATTATATTTTGAATAAATCTTTATAATTCCGTGTAATCCTACGAAATTTTCAATTAATAGTCATGAAGTAGCCGTCGCATAGTTTGTTGCATAATTTTCTAAAAAAGCACCTCCAAAGTGAATGGATACGACCCTGATAATATCTTCGTATTACAGTTTTCTTACGCGAAATATATCTTCGACGAGGATCGTGTAAAACTGGAATTCAATAGAAAATTTGTGTAGCTGTCGACCGCATGAAGTATTCCGAATAAGGAATGGTAGAAATGGAATCCTTGGAGAGAGACTAACGAATGAGATGTGTTTATGAAGGAGTAGGCATTCAAAGCGAGGAACTGCTCCCGGTGATCTTGGTTTCGGGAGAATTCGAAATTGGAGACGAAAGTGGGGCGACGTACTATGTTGAGATGCTGAATCCTTCTTTTTCCCGAAGGAAGCGAAAATCAATGGCATGGCCTTAATCCTGCACTGATGATGACGGGAAAAAGGGTGAAGCGGACGGAGTATTTGGTGAGCAACGGAAAAAATGTGAATTTGGGGTGAAAGAGCCCTCGAAAGGCCAAGGCAACGTATTGTGAGGCGCCTCTCTTGATCGGATATCGCCATCTTCATGGGTCGACACACGGGCGGTTTTATAATATCCTAAAGTACTTCGAATCAGTCGCCCAAAATATTACATACGGTTTTAAAAGGAGCATGGTTTTCCGTGGAATATGAATTATAAAGTATCTTCAATAAGAGAATTTTCTTTAAGGAACGAGTAAGCTGCGACTTTCTTAAGATTATAATTTCAAATTTTAAATCAAATGCACCTTTTCTAAAGCTCACTTTAGGGCTGATATAGTAATGTTTAGAGTCAAAAGAGAAGATTATAGTTAACCTCCTATATAAATGATTGATTAGCACATATATTAACTATGATCTTTACTTTAACTCTGAGAGAACATTATAATATCATATCCAAAAGTAAACATTAGTTAAAATCCATTTTACATATCTTACAAACGTGTATATAAAGTAGAAAGTTTGTATGTTCGCCGAAAACATGAGAATCTGATATCATACAAGTTCCAAACCTTGCATATTGTTAAATGTTTTTCCTGGACATATAATAGACTACTTTTTATTCACCTAACTGTCCCCGGTCCGACTCCAGACGTTTGAAACTGTTTCTATAAGAAATGCAAGTAAAGCTCACTTTAATCGCTTGTATGGTTTATTTTATTTACAAAATTAAATTAGGAAGAATAGCCGTACGATATCGAGACAAGCGCCAAAGGAAGGGAAATTGAATGAAAATTCTTATTTTGGTCGTAGAATATTGTTTCCTATTCGAAATTGCGTGATATTTGATAAAATAAACAGGAAAGTTCTTCAATTTTGAGGTTATAAGCAAACCGTCCTCCTGACGACTTATATGCAGTCCTATCTCCATTCTTCCCGTTGAGAATCAACGAGCACTTCGGCTAGCACATTATATTAATGGCCCTTAGATTACTGTACTGAACCCGTCCTTTTGAGGAGAGGAAATATGTGTCAGTTTTCTCACGCCAACTGCGGTGCTGTTCAAAAAGGAAGGAATGTGCGACATGTGTGTATAAAAAGGGGTCCTGCGTAATGGCGGGAATTTGTTTTCTTGCGGCTTCCCTGACGTCATTTCCGCCCCATGAGTGCGTTTTCCATTTGCAATGAACATGACTCCGTTGAGGCCTTCCTCACTTCAAAGGGCGGATTTATAATTAGGCGCTAGCTAAGGGCTCCATCCACATGGGAGGGCCTCTGTAAGACTGACCTTAAATAATGAAAATGTACGATTTTTACCCGTGTCACACGGGTAAAAATTGTATATTTTCACGGATGATTGAGCGATCGTGAGGTCATCTGGCGCCAAGCGTCGGAAATAAATTAAATCGTCCCAAGTTAGCCTCTCTTACACCCATTTGTCAATAATATATATACGTAAGTTTAGGTTTAGATTCATACCTCGCAGTCCGTCAATAGTGTATGGTAGGGGATGTTTCAACTCCAAAAACCTAACCTAATCCATCCTGTTCACATCTCTAATGCTCTGCGGAAAGAACGACCAGAAGCCACGATCTGTTTTAGCGATTATTTCCTTGTAACGCTTGGTCTTCGCCTCTCGAAGATCGCGCTCGATGTTTACCAGAATGACGATGTCTCCAACTTCCACTAAAAAGTTTAGCCTATTCAAGCGGATATGCTCCTGTCCTTGGTCTTTCTGTTAATTTGCATCATTTGCATCATACGTTCATTCGTACAGATACACGAAGGAAATATTCGCGGAATCCTCATTCGTTATCGGCGTTACTTGAGTCCGAAAAACTGAAGAAATCTTCGGTAGAGTTACCCCCTATCCTCACTTCATAAGATTGCTTTTAAACAGTTAATTTCGATCATATTCTGTCAAGTTAGTGACATTTGATTCACTCAATTCCAACATCTGGGAAAATTCCTTCAATCTTTAGCTCAAAATGTATCGAAAACCATTTGGTTTTGACGAAAATTCAAATTCAATTTGGTAGAGAAACCCTCAGTTTTATCTCTATGAACTCTTTAGATTCAGTTCAAACAGTTTATTTGATTTCATTTTATTATTACCTGGAATTGAAAGGTATATTCATTTATATCCTTTCCATTAATCCATTTAATCGTTGTTTTGGCTAATTTTACTCAGTAATTGAAAGGAAAATAAACTTCAAGTGCAGGATCGAGATACTCCAAAGGCAACACGAACTTTTCAAAGGAGATGTAAATCGACACAGGGCACATGGGGCAGTTGGAGAAGCGTTAGATTTTGAGAGTTTGTGTAAATACACGTGCACCTCCCGGGTTTGTTTGATATCTGAGGGAAGATGATGTTGTTCCGTGATCAACATGCAGATGCCAGAGGCAATCTATCCCATAAAAGGAATCGTAATTGTACGAGCAAAAGAGCCGCCAAAAATCCCATAGGAGAGAATTTTCAACTTCCTGATATTGCGAGTGGAATTACGTTCTGCAATCCTCTCGTGCGCTTCACTGACTTCCGCTGGAGCGGACTTTTCCAGAATTTTTATTCCATTTAACCCTAAGGAGGGTTCCATTTGGCGGTCAGGAGTCGTTATTTGTGCGTCAGAGAGCAATATGGCGGCTTGCGTAAGAAGGAAGCACGTTGCCATAACGATAAGGGATCAATGGAACTGTTTACCGAACAATGACGAGGAATAAGTACGCGGATATCGTGTGGATGAATATGTGCGAGACTTAAAGATTTATGCTTTACATTTGCGCGAAGCCGATAAGTCTCACGAGGAGAGACCGCGAGAACTGCTTCGCCGATTTGAACGAAATGTTTTTTCATTGTAGAGGAGATGAAATTAGACAAAAGCGAAACGGAGTTCGTCTAAATTGGCCTTAGTCTTTTAGTAATAAAGAATTTTCCTTTCGAATTTTTCAACAATAGGAAAATTGGTTGATGTAGTGGTTTAAACGCTAGCCTCCTATGAAGAGGTCGGGCTTCGAGTCCGATCCGTGGTATTATTTTCACTTTTATCTATTTCTATTGCATTGAGACTTGCAAGCAAGTGTACGAAATGATTAACTGAAGGACTAAAAAACATTCTTTGATTTATGAATTCGATCGAAACTACAATTTTTTTTGCTTGGAGAAGTGAAGATTTTACAAACAAAGTTGCTGTTTATTTTCTTCAAAAGTTTGTTTTTGGTATACGCCAGCCCTGCCATATGTCACGTGGCTCGCGCTGTATAAATCTAAATCTAAACACGGAAAAATTTAGCCGAAAAGAGTATATAACCTCGATTTTTTAAAACTCATTTTGGCATTACCCACTTTGCACCCAAAACAAAAAAATTGTATCTAACGACAAAATAAGGGTGGTTTGGAGATGGAAAAAGTCTCCAGAAACATAATTTATACTTTAAAAACTTAATGCTCTCTTTATGGCACTGTATTGTATGGTCTGACTGTATTTATGCTGTAGACTCGGGTTCGTGTCCAGGTCCTGTCAGACATTTTTCATGTCTCTTTGGGAATTTCTTAACCGATCGAAAAGGCTTCCTCTCCTATCCTTTGAACAGATTTCGAAAGTTTCGAATGAAACTAACCGTATCGCGTTTACCTTGAAGTACTACTTAGAGAAAATGCCAGTCTCTCTTAGAATGTGCATCTCATGTGAAGGTGAACCTAATTTCACGATCGGTTGGAGTCGAAGGCGACGTATTCAACGGAAGAGTGCATGCGATGAAATGCTGCGTCACTAGCATTCGTGACCAAACGGGAGAGTGTGTGCACAGCTGTTGGGGATTTTCAACACGCCAGAAAAAGCTGCGATGGACGATTTACACGAAAACATACTTAAGGGAACGAGAGAAAGAAATCTCGAATCCGGTTGGCTTCTGTAAAGCCTCCGTCGAAATATGTGAGGGATTTTATAGATTACATGCAACGCTTTAAGTGGTCTCGATTATCCGAGTCCTGATTAACCGATGTTCCGCGTTTAAAGAGCTTCATATTTATGAGATATGCCTTTTTCACTTACACTGGCACACCACTGTGCACCACTTCAACACAGACGTCGGCATAATGATCAGGAGGTAATCGGAGAAAAGAGAACTGCATCCGGACAACTGACGTATGTATTATAAGGAGAAATATCATTTTTAAAGAAGTTTTTACATCAAAGTAGTTTTCTAATTGTACGTTGTACCACAACAAGGAATGATAATAGCGTGTTTATATCTTAACTTACAAACACAAGACGAGTCTTCCGCATTATCCGAGTTTTCGATTGTCCGATTATCGGTCGGTCCACAATAACTCCGATAATGGAGACTACAATATTCGGCATTCCACGAAATTTCATCGGACTCAATCACCTCCATTTAAATCAATCATTTCTCCGATTCCATGTATCAACACCAAGAATATAAAAGCAATTCTTTTCCTTGATAAATAATAGATATGGCTTTCTTTTAGCACTGGAAATGAGGGGTACATCTCTAAATCCGGTTAAACGGGAGAAAACGTTTTAATTTCGATCGTGCGGACCTGTCGCAATTTCATGGCTACAAAGAGAGAGTTGATTAAACAGGCATATTTATACTAATCATAAAAATAGCGAACTAAATTACCCGGGTAACGATTCATGACAACATCATCAGTTGATGATGCCAATTATGTCACCAGGGTCGTTTTCTTCTCTCGATTCCAATTCCACCTACCGAGTTGCAATCAACTATGCAGATATTTGTTAAATAAACACTACTCAGTAGTTTGCTCATAAATCGATTCGCATAGTTATTAAATATTATGGGTCTCTGTGAAGGAATTCCTTTTCGTGGAATTATATCGATCGGGCGATAGTGTCACATTTGAAGGAGATAGATCTCGACATTCGCACTTTCCTCTCTTCTTCCTTTAAAAGACCACAATTAAGGCTTGGATTCCTTTCGTATGAAATTCTACCTCGTTTTCACATCGAAATATTCCATAAAAAGTAACTATTTTCTATTGTCAGCATTTTAGCAATAATAACATGTTTGGTAATTCAGATTGAGGCAGTTTGAACTTATTTTTGGATTAAAAACTTTTTCCTGTTGTCATTGTAAGTTTTTGAAAATTACCATGGTCATCATGATAAATTTTATGAAAATCTCCATGGTAATCACGATAAATTTGATGAAAATCACCATAGTGACAATGGTGATTTACGTTACCTCTATTTCTCAATTTTTCGTTCTTTTTTAATTTTAAGGAAAGGAGGATGAGCTGCACTTGATATAGACCGAGGGAAAGGCGACTGAATATTTCGAACGAAGGAAAGATTATGTGCTGAGCTTAAAGAGAAGATGGGGTGTATGGAAAGAAGGATTTCGAAAGAGGCATTAAACTATGAAGATCATTACATTGGGCTAAATTAAGAATCGCCTTTTGGAAATCCGAGGAAAAGTTTAAATGCGAATTTCTAAAATGAATTTGTGCAAATGAACGAATGGCAATCGATACCTAACCTCCAATTACGGCATCGGGACATTAATTTCGACGTAAATTTGAAGTTTTTTAATAATCCCAAGGAAGAATGGACTTGAAAAACGGGACCGGGTTCCCGGTCCCGTCAGACTTTTCTTTCAAACTTTCTCTGTTCATATTTTATTATTTATTTATTTCACCCTTACGGCGAGGTTAGGCCCAATGGGCCTCTCTTACACCTAACCTCTGAGTCATAGTTATAAGAAATTACTAAAAATAAATTCAACTTACAACTAACATATATGGTGAATTAATACTAATCTAATATTATATAGTGCTAAACCTAAATTAACAAAAACATTTTAAAAAATAAAATAAAGAAAGTAAAAAGTAAATAACACAAAGTAAGAGATAAATACAAATAAAAAGATTTGGGTTGTGGGAAAAAAACTCCTCAACTGAAGGTTTACAGAGAAAAACCCACGATGCGGGAAAACGCCCACACAAGAAGGGGAGCGAAAAAATCCCGCGAAAACACAGAGATAAAAAAAAAAACTTAAATATAGTGCACTGATCATTCTGGCAGCTCGAACTTTATGTTCTTCTGACGTCGACAGCTGAAAACTGAAAAGAGAGGAAAGAAAAGGGAGAGTATACGATTCAATTGATCTAACGTATAAGATAATATATCCCACATGCATAAGTATGTACGTGATATTAGAAAGATATTTTGACGTGTTACAATATGAAAGTTACTCAAGGACGCGAGAATCTGATTAATTGCCTAAATGGAATGTACTGATATTCATTCCTTTACTTTTCCATTCTCAGTGTTCTGGCTTATTGAGGAAAGTAGGGACATCATTCCTCATCTTGCCTAGTTTGCTTCATTCCTCTCAAAATGGTGGAGTGACAGAGAATTCATCTATCCTTCGATCTAATGAACTGATGGACTGAAAACTTCTTTATTTTATTATTATCCTCGGCTTTAAAAGAAAAAAGGCATTAAGACTTTGTCTAACACCCGTCAATAAATCAAAAGACCTTCAAATGCGTTGAAACATTGGTTTTGAAAGAACGAGCTTCAGGAGAGTTTAGTCGGCTCATTGATACGCAAGGCAATTATGTATTTTGAGTCCAAATATTGTGGAAAAAAGAACGACGCTATACGTTAATCCCTCGCTTTTATTTATTTGTTATACATTACCGTCGCAGTTAGACACTGAGTCAGGTGGCGACGCTAACTTACACTAATACTAACTAGTCTGTAAACTACTCTGTTATTATATTTTCAATTTAAACAGCTATATCTATAATTTATATCTACAGAAATCCTCGAAGATCCTCCTTGGAACAGTTTGGAACGGGAGCAAAATCAAGTAGACGAATTAAAGGTCTTTTTTGAAAGCTGTTGCAGCATTTCAGTACTACAATTTCTAAGTTTTAATTCAGTAAAAAACGAGCAAGTAACGGCATTATACCAGTTCAGTATTTCCAAGCAAACGTCATAACAATCTGCAGATAATCGGAAAAAAGAACTGCAGTTGAACGTTAATTGCATATATACATTAATTGTATATATTATGAGGAAAAGAGGGATATTTTATTTAAAAAGTTTTGACATCATAGTGATTATGCAATTGTAAATAGAGGTCGTACTACGGCAAGGCATCAAAATAGCGTGCTTATATAATAATTAACGTACGCAAGACGACCGTTCCGTATTATCCGAGTTTTCGATTATCCGTAGTCGCCCCGGTATACAATAGTACGGATAATCTCTACTGCATAGCTGCCATTAATTATTATTAATTTAAAATTAATAT
>KZ308650.1:0-16977 GCA_000376725.2 Ladona fulva
GATAATAGATATATTTTTAAACAAAATTAAGCTCCGTCATGTAAGTAATAAAGTAAAATACAATAGAATTATGCAGCGTAAACAATGGGAAACAATCGTATCGTATTCTGTCAACAATGAACTCCACTGAAAATCAAGCCACAGAAAAGGGAAATTATTCCTAAAACAGCTCGTAACAGCAAGGTCAATGCGGAAAAAATCTCACAAACTAATAATTTTCCACTCGTGAATGCATATTAATACATTTCTTCAGTAAATCCCGAAAGATTAAAGCCAGAGTCTGGAAATACTCAACGGTCCATAATGCATAAATCCGCCGCAAGGGGGTGGCTTTTTGAGTCCAGCTAATCTATTTCCCTTGTACCCGTACACGGTCGACTACCCCGAGAGAAATTTTCCAAATGTGCCGGATTTTTTATAAGTTCCGGATATTTGAATGCTGGATTTACGAGGCTCTATTGTATGCTGTCGGGAATAAGTTTGAACATGGCTTCCTCCACCCAAATTTCGCCCTCTTCGGCCCCTCTCTTGTGAAAAATGGACTTCTTAGGAGCCGAGCTTGGTTTATCATCCATCTTCCGATCCGGCAAAACCTAGGATTTCGATAAGAATGAAGTGGGCAAGGGAAGTGGCTTTTTTTCGGAACTACTCGCTCGCAGCTCGAGCATTTCTTCCTCCAAATAAAGCTCTTTTTTTTATTTACCCAGCTGGGAAAACGGTAACATGGAGAAAAAGAGCAATAAGGAACGGCTTTACGGTCGTAAGGCAGTCGTCGACGTTGTTAACAATGCGCGAGTCAAATGGAAACGAGGTTGAATTGTTAAAGTTTGCCATACCTCGCCCCACTCGACTGCGTATTCGATTAAACTGAAAAAGGGCTAGGCATTCAAACTCGCCGTAGGTGGCCGAGAAATTGCGCAAGTTCGCGGAGAAAGTTGCTAAAAATGCAATTTCTATTTCCAGCCGAAACCGGCGACGTGAAAAATGCCAGTGTAAAAAAGATTTCCTTGTCATATCGCCATGCAATTCGTTCGTCGCTCATTTTCCAGTATTTTAGGCCGAGTACTTTTTTGAGCTCCCGTGACATTGAACTTCACTGTTCAAAAGAGGCAGTAATTCAGCCGAAAGAGCTTCACCTAGTCGCCGTCAAAAAAATTAAAATTTTCCCTCCGCGGGGCAAATGTTTCGTTAATTGGCTGGCGAGTCATCAGCAGTATTTAAAAGTGAATACGAATAAAGGTTTGAAGTTATGAGCTACAGGCGCACTTCAGTGTTCTGCCTCACGGAGAGTTTAGATCTGCCCCTTTACTCCCGAACCATTTATTTTATCCCCCGATAATTACTCTTCCCTTTAATTCTGCCCGGAAGCCATTCCCCATGGCTCTCTTAATTTTTTCTCTGCATCCTTCCCTCCATTTCTCGGTTCACCTTTCATTATCTTCTCCACTACTCGAAAGTGCCTTTGGCCTTTTCTACGTATTCCAGCCGTCATGGTCTATTCTCACCCAAATAGCATTACGTCTAACGCCGGAATTACGTCAATGCTTATCAAGGCTTACGTATTAATATTCCCACACAATAGCAACAGACTCAAATAGATAAAACAATGGATTAAGGACGAAAAAATGCATATACGCTCCGCGAATAAATATGAACGTAGGAACTCAGCGTTGCTAAGCGACCAAATCAAACCTTACAGCTTTCTTAAACTATTGAACGTGAAATTCCATACGATTTACATCACATTTGTTTATAGAGGCTTGTGGATTCATAAAATAATATGCAGTTGAATTAGTTAAAGTTGAATGTTTAATTTGTGACGACTGACAGTAATGTTGGGAAATTTGAAAACATTCTTATGCCTTATTAGTATTATTTAGCTTTATTGCTATTGCAACAGTAAATCTTGATTTTATTGTAACTGAACTAACAGAAACATTGCGGTGTTCGTATGTATAAATTAGAGTGGGATTTGATGGTATAACGAAATTTATGTATGAATGGATATAAATTTCATTTTGGGTGATGTGAAGGGTATTTTAACATTATTTCTGTATATTTTGTATGCATCGCATTGACTGCTTCTATCGAATGTATTTGAATTGAATGCATGTATTTGAATCTTGATTGAATTTGAAAAAAAACCAGACTTGTCTATCTGTAAGGATTTCTACAACAACAAAAATAATAATAATCCTTCGTGGCGTATTAATTTTACATCTAAAGCTCGTCTGTTCACCCAAAGGTAGGCAGTGTTTGAACCGTTCAACCTGTATTGTTAATTTATTACTATCGTGTACTGCTCACGAAAAGTATGAATTTTATTTGTACTTGACGGTAGAAACCTCAGATGCGTGGAATTGAACAGTGTCGAAACAAGTAAAATAACACAATGTAATTCCATTATTTTCATAAGACGAAAGTAACATTGGGGGAACAATACGTATATAAAAGATATGCATATACGTATATACGGTATCCCTTGTGCCTCGGGACTGCCCTTTAGCCGAGAAGGCCTATCAGGCCTAAGGGCTATATCCTGTGTAGACAGAATAATCTTGCCTGATTTACCATGTATTCATATGATATAAATAAAAATGGTGCTTATTGTTGATTTATGTAACGATTAACTCGTTTTCGTGTATAATGATTAATTGATTATTCTGTAATTATTCTAATCTATACAACATTTTAAATTGCATTATCATTATTTAAATAGTTTACGTTAAATGTAAAATAAGCCATAACGCCACTAGATTTCTTTCTCACTATGGTGGAAAACTAGAAGTAAATAAGTGAGTAAATACGTAAATAAATAATTATAGATACTTAAAGGCGCAGAAAAGCTACGGTGAAAGTCTTTACATATCCATCCCATTTATCTCAACCAAAGTAGTTTCAGTATTGACTAAAAAACTTTACATATTAATTCCATTCGTCTCAACCCAATGAGTATTGAATATTCATAGGATCTATTTCCTGATTCTTCTGGGAATGTCTGACTGATCTATGAAGCTGGGAAGAGGCATAGTGTTAATTATTTCTTCCAAGACGTATTGTCTCTGAATTTCACCTAAGCTTTAATCTTCTCTCCAATAACCATTCCCATCCAATTTCTAGAAGGATCTGCGTAACGCCCACCAATTCTCGAAGCGATTCTTTACAAAACGCAAGGCCTTTCACTGGACCTTATATCATTTAACAATAGACCACTTCAGTGCAGGGTCACACACACAGCACGCACACTCTAAATTGGGGTCCAAGAAGAAAATTGAAGCAACGTTCGCAGTCTTTGCGGAGAGAGAGTTTCTCATTGCAAATAAGTTTTAATAAGAACGACGTATTTAGTTACTTTCGACGGATAATTGGTTCCGAAACATTATTAAGATTTAGTAACTTAGAATTTACTAAGTTACTAATACAAAATTTAGAGTTTTTGATTTATTTTAACTAATGATGGAAAGGAAAAGGTGTTTGATTTTTCACATGAATGTATGAGGCAAAAACCCTAAGATAAACAGATGTGAAAAACAGCGAAATTACTTGGAATTGAACCTAGGTCTCCATTCTCCGGGCAGGTAATTTAACTACTAAATAAGTTTACTAGATGTGAGTTTAGTATTTAGAATAAGTACCCGGAAAATGGGAGACCTGGGTTCGTGTCCCAGTCATGTCGCTAATCAGTATATTCTTGAGATTATTTTAACAATATCATAGTTGTTGGTGTATGGTTATGATTTTCTTGGTAATAGTATTCAACGATATTTATGATATTAATATTGCAGCATATTTATGATACGAATTAAAATTTTAGTAAGACACCAACATTTACTTTTAATTAAGCGTGTTAGGGGTCATTCTGTGGTGCTGTAGCGAAAGTTAATTCTGTCCTTTTCATAAAATTGAATGTATTTAAATTGCTTACAATAGTATGCTGTGAAGTCTTGCGACCATTTATAGATAAACAGAATATTTTTCATTTGCCTATAGCAACAGGAAGAAGAAATTTATCTTTCGTTGCATTTTTCTCTATCTTAAGTCACGGCCGTGATAAAGCAAATTAATCATAAATGACGCTGAGTTATGGAATTTATTTTGGTCGCTCTTTGAATTTTGTGAATAGTGTTACCCAGGCGATCATTGTTCTTCATTTACATGGGCTTTCCTATTCATTACATTCCGGCAAAGCAAGAAAAGCATGAGCCAACGGTCTCACTCTTCACCTTGCCTAACCGCCTCATTCCCTCTCCAAAGATTTTTACAAGTAATGATAGTGGGCCAATGATTCAAACCTGCCTCAAAGCTTGACATACACTTAGGAAAAGTGGGCAAAAAAAGAGAGACAATGGGTAAAGAATGGTCAAAGAATGAGCTGCTAAAATAAAGGCCGTTTGACCTGTGCCGAGCGCGTGTCCCGGACATATGTAAGAGAATGGACGAGATGGCGTGATATGAGTACGGGAATGGCAATAAAGGGAGAGAAAGACGGAGAGAAAAGCAGCTGGAAGGTGATGAATGATATCCTGTGGAAGTGAGAATTACAGAATGCGAAGAATAAAAGGGATTTTAACGAAACACCTACGGCACTTGCGAAAGAAGGAAGGATGAAAGAGAATGTATACGATGCATATATCGTACTTAATCAAATTGGTAAATTTGTGTGTCTGAGTTATTTGAATAAATTTCGAATATTCTCATGGCTAACACTGCGTTTGATCATCACTACGGAAAGGTTACAACTTTAAATCTCTTGGAGTTTTCTGTTATCCATGCTAATCCATCACATATAAAAGAGATTAATTATAATGATCACTTATACTCTAATAAACTATTATAATACCGCTCCCTGGAGAGAACAATAGTAAATGTCCATTTTACATATATAACATAAAACCCGGACTTAGGGTACATTGTAATATACATTTCTACTTCTTTGCAATACAATTTGCAGTATCTGTCTTCTCTGTCCATATATTCTTCTACTTAGTACTGTTCTCCATCCAATATCAAAAAGATACTGTTCTAAAGGGAGAATGGTGTGTGGTATATCAACATGAGCGTTGACAAAGATAGTTGACGAAAATTGATTTGAATACTAATGATGAATATTCTATTTCAGTGTCAGTAATTCCAGACAATATAGAACGATTAAATCATGGTAAAGATCCATCATAATCGAAGAAATAATAATATAAATTGTTTTAAGAATTGGAATTAGTCACGATATTCTTAGCTACATGTTTTTGGCGCTAACCTTTAAGAAACACGGGGTTCTCATACCGAAATCGGTTTCATTTTATTCACTTTATTGTGCAATTATAATTTTTGAGAAAACGTTTTGGAGATATCTTTAGGAATCCCGAGAGTTTTCGGCAAAGTGCCTTGGGAAATGTAGCCCGCTCGATATTTTTCGTTTTATTTGCGAGAGAAAAAAATCTTCGGGAAAGGGATATAAACCTAAGAATATAATAGGCGTATTTTCTAAGCTTAAGTTGGATAATAGCATGTATTTATGGAATGAAATTAATCTGTTTGGATTATCGTAACTCTACGTAGCATTATTTAGAAAGAAAAGAAAATTGGAACACGGCTGTTAATGAATTGGAGGCTAAAAACACTGAGTCGTATGTCGGCAAGCGGAGCTCGCGTTTGGAGGCAAACGAGAAATTTCGGATTACCGATTTCCAGGAATTACCCTATGCGCATGTCGGATAAAAAGCTTTCATTTTCAGGGGTTAAGCTTGAAAACCCTCTTAAACAATATTTAGAGTTTGCATTGTAGCAGTTGCAGTATTTTATAGAATGAGTTGGAATAATCCTACAAAACGTTATTTAGGCGCGTTAAATGGTTCAGACGTAAATAATCTGTCCTCATTTTGGGGACAAATTATCATTCTGTTATCGAGTGAAGGATTGGATTAAATTTTTATGGAAAATAAAACGCTATTAAATAAATTAAAAAAATCACTACTTCATACTTCATTAATTCATGATACATTTTATATAATAAAGCTCTTCATAAATGTTGCGATATAGGGAACGACATAGCAGTTTAGCTATAATATTGGTCGTCTGTTATTATATTGAACTATGAGACTCGATATTACCGCCGCTAATACTTAAGGATGATCTTACAGAACTTCCGAGTTTTTCGCTTCTCCGCTAAACTTCAGAGTAATCTTCAGATTCTTAAAATGAGAAAAAAAATCCTAGAGGAAAGTTCTAATCCGGCGCTTATGACCTCTCCGTAACTCGCGGCATATTCTCCGCGATGCGGCGATACCGGAATTACGATCCATTGTCTCCAACGGCCAACGAAAACCTCCTCGGCACTTTGCAATTTATTCTCCCTCGTATCTGAAGAACAAATAATTTTCCCAGCTCCTCCCTTTTCTCTTTTTCGATGATCCCGCATATCTCCATATAAAAATGGTCCTTTTTTCTACCGAAACTTGGCTGGCGGCGGAGGGGAAGGGGCGTGAGACGGGTTCGGGAAGAGACAGCGCAATTCCGAGGCTAACAAATGGAATTCGTTGTTTGGGGAATTTTTGCGAGATTACGCACGCAAACGGATTGGCAAGTGAGGTGAGGGCGAAGAATTTCACGGGACACGTTTTATGTCCCCGTGACGCTTTGTGTCGCGAAATGGAATTAAAGGGGTTGACGTCTTTTTTTTTTCTTTCTGCAGACAAATTATCTTTGCTGGGAAAGGCGTCGTTTCCGGAAGAAAGCCCAAGGCTACCAACTGTCGCTTTTCACAATGTGTGACGCCAAACACCTAAGGCAGGTGAGTCTTTGCTATACTGCGAACGGGACATAAATCATAGCATGCATATATGCACAAACATTTCTGTATGCCTGAATATATCCATTGAATAATATCCCTTTTTATTCAATAGGCATCTTGTTGAAGCTTTTACAGCTTGAAAGAAAATGCTCTGTGCGATGAGAATTTATAAGATTTTATTAAGTTGCCATTACTTGTTAAATCTTGTTATCTTGCCCTGTTAGTGTTTCTGACATTATGTGCTCAATTTTCACGATACTTCCTAAATAACAATAAATTACTGAGTAAAGTTTAAAGTTACAGCATTGTAATTTACCTTCTAGTGATCGGAATTCTTGCATATTATTATCTGAGAGGATTTCCCATTGCATTGTAATTATGTGAGATAAAATATTTCCATGGTTATTAGTTTTCGGATGTCTAAACTTCAAATTGAGCTGCTCATTATCATGGAATCTGGCATTGCCTTAGGGAAATAATGGAGAAGTAATGAAGAAACTCATATTAAATTCTGAAATGCTGCTTTTGCTTATCTTTTATTACTAATAATGTTGAGTAGGGAATCCGACGTTTTCTTCCATTTTTTAGTAAGGAAGAATAGTCCTAATATTAACAGTGAATTCATTAATAGCTAAGTGCATACAATGGAAGACCAAGTCGTTCGTTCGGCCCCAGTCTTCAGAGGGCCAACATCGTTAATTACTCTTTCAAATATATTTAGCTGATTTATAAGTTTCCCTGAGCGAACAGATAAAACATACAGTGTTGCTGGATATTTTTATTCATTTCCGTTTTCGTACATTCTGAGTGAGTCCAACGATGAATGCTCAAGTTTTCATTTGTCTAAATTATGCAAGTGTTACTAAAATTAAACGGCTTTAAACGACAATCACTTTATGATCTTATTTTCAAGTAATAGCTCACAAAACTTCCTCACGATTGCTCTGATACCACGAGAAAAACATGCATTAAATCAGGGGAGTCAGGGAGAGTGAAATGTTAACCTTGTATCGTATCCATCACATCTTCAACCGTTCCTCCAATGCCTCCCGTGGCGAAAGCTTCGGTTTTCCGTGATAAAAAACCTACCTGAGGACTTCTTGATATTTTAGCTCAGAATACTTTCATTAATTTTCGTCAATAACTCACTGAATATCGTTGAGTACCAGCAGAGATTATAGGCCCGATGTCATCTTATTTCAGGTCATAGTTTTTCAAACAAAACGCAACTAATATATACTGAATCATAGTGCTCTCCCAACTATAATTTCAAAATTCTATCTAGATATTTAGGAGAGATAAACTTCCCTTCACAATAAATTGCAAAATTCCATAAATTGCAATCCCAATTTAATAGTCAGTGAGTACAGTAAAATGTAGTGTAATTCGAAAATGTTACGTTTATGGATTTACAACTTTTCAGCCGTTCATATTCTATGTATGATGACGCTCATCAATACAAGAGAGAGAGAAACAAAAAACAAGTAATCATCAATTTAATAATAATAGTTCTACAGGAATATGATTTTCAATAGAAGCTTTTATAATTCATAAAGTTTATCTCTGGGATATAAATGTCAAATATTTATTTTCAAATAATCATCCATATTTCAACATAGTAGGTAAATAATATCCTATCTATCCTACATTCTCAAATTCGAGATATCTGTGCATTAAAGCGAGCATTTGATTTCATATAAATGAACACAATGAAGCGAAAATTAACCGGAAATATCATTTCAGTTCCTCCAGCGAGGATTTCCTCTAAAATGAATGAAATTAATAGAAGAATATTCTGTTCATTATATTATCACCCAAATGATAAGAAAATGTATCCATATAATATTTTATATTTGTATCGCGATTTGGAGTTTTTACCTATGTAATAAAAAACTAACCAAGTTTCTATGCGTTTCTAAACGAATAATTCACTTTCATATGTAAGATTAATAGACACTGTATAGCAAATACTATGAGGATGAAACAATATTGCTCAATAAGAGTATTGTAATTATAAAGCTCAACGCTTAAATGTTTCTCCCCATGAAAATTCTGCATCATAATCATGCAGCCATTGTTAGCAATACGGAAAAACTCATTAGAGCAGATGAGCAGCAAAATGATGGAATTCGTTGACGTGGGGTTATTAGCAGCTGGAAAGATATCGAAATGATGTTCGTGATAAAAGGGGCGGAATTCGGGGAGCTGATCAATAAAGCATGGAAAACTCATATCAGGGTTTTATCAGGGCCCTGATGATCAGCCGTACATTCCATTAAGTGAAACCTTTAGGTTATAGATAGGAATACCAAAATATATTATCATTCCTAAGAGAGATTGTTACCCTAACAACACAGAAACACAGATATATAACTATCAGATTTACCGCAAGGCTAGGATATAAATTGACCTTTTAAAACAAGGAAAACGTATATTAAGGACCCCATCGCGTAGACTTACTTTAACCTGGAGACGCTTTGATGGCATCAAAAGTTTATAAAAAATAACCTGGACCGATTAAATATGATAATGATAACGTAAAAATTGGAAAGAAATTAAAAACATATATTTACTGAAAAAAACATTAAAGTTAGGATGAGTTTGTTGATGAAGAATCTGTTTCTTGCTTGCTAGCTTGCAGAGTAAAATATCAAGTCAAAATATAATACGAAATAATAATAAACTCTGATGTCTTTTAATTTAAATAAAACTGTGCATATTATAATTGTAATTTAAAGTTTTAATTACTAAATAATGTGGAATGATTTTAAAATGTAAAAGTTGTAATTTTAATCAATTGTAATGTGGATTTGTAATTATCGATTATAGTATAGTTGTAACTACATATTACAATGAATATATGCATACATGTTTAATTATAAGGTTGGATAAATTTATTATTATCATTTTTGTACTTTAAAAATTTTAACTATCGACCATTGGTTCAGATTATATATTATTATTTATGATCGATTCGCGATTGCATCAGGAAAGAAGTTAGCTATTTGTACGACGTCAATGTTTCTCATGCTGGTGATTATTTCTTTAATAAATTGAGAGTAACCGACTATCTCGTTAACGATCAACATTTTACATTCGAATGATCCTAGCTTCCTAAGATTTTATTATTCTTTGGTGTTTGAGTATAAGCAATGAGTTATTGCCCCAATAACGTTAAAAATAATTGTACGTTAATAAATTACATATACACGGCACAAAATTACAAATTAAACGAGGAAGAACGGAGTAGCATGCATAAAAACGAGCAAAATTATTTCTTTGAGTATCAATATCCTTAACTCGGCATTCTGAAAACGAGAAATATTTCAGCGACGGAACTTTACCAATAACACTATAGCAATGAATATTTAAAAAATGCTTTNATTTTGTAAATAATTTGATTCATAATTTGTTAAATAATTCGATGAATAGATTTTCGTCACTCTGCATTCAAGTCAATTCTACAGTTATAAATCATAATTTAGCTGTACTCATTCGATTTGCAAAGTAGAAACGAAATTTCCTGATCAACGATTACTTTACATTATTTTCCTTCTTTTATTCCCAGATTAAATATTTCGAAGCTATAAACTAATTGAAATGCAATTACACTAATAATCTTGTTCCTGGACTGTTTTGTACAATTAAAAACTTCTTCACAGTTTGATTTTGTCCGATAGAGTAGAGACGGTATTTCGTTCTTTTCCAACCCCACCGCGAATTATTCATGTTAAATTCGAAAGAAAGCGATAAATAACCACTCGGAACGCAGTTAAACCTCTTTCTCTCTCTCGCGTGTTTCCAGAGATAGATGTATCGCCATTTTGTTCGCTCGTGCATTCCTTTCGTCCAATTTTCCGCGCGGGGGCACTGCTGGTGTCAGATGCGTCGCTTTTCCCGCGTCGAAAAAAAAGCGCGCGAAAAACATTTAACTATTCCCGAGGTACATTATCGTGACACAGTGACAGAATAATGAAGAACAGGGAATTCGCCGTGAAATTAGATTTCTGATTGCCCTAATCATGGGTAACGCGGTAGGGATATACATGAGACGAGCTCCAACAAACAAAAGCGGATGATGGCGGAGAATCGTAATAGAAGTTTTAATGACGTATGTTAGCTTCTCTCGCGCGAAACTTTGGGCCCATTCGAAAAAGAGGCATTTAACACCCGCTTTTACAAGTCGAATCACTCCGCACGACAAATGACAAAGAAATAAACTGCCGAGTTTCTTTTCGACGAGGGCTTAAGTAATTAGAGGCTTGTTAATTAGGAGATTATCGAGGATTACTATTCCATCAGCTCGGTTTGCGATCGCTTTCTTGCAATTTCCGTCGATTCACGGCGTCGAATTGCATTAATTTACATTCCCTTTACCTTTTGCAGCATTCGCATTTGAAGTCGCAAAATTATGAAAATCAGCGGCTGCATTTGACCGCAGCCGTCTGCTTGGTTTTGATAATTTGGCACACATCACAATTTTTAACTAATCGTCAAACATCAAGCAGGAATATAAAGATAAGATTTGAAAATTAATTGAAATATTTTAAGTCTCGTTTTCATAGCTGGAATGGTTGGAATATAGAAACCGATAGTTAAAACTGAGCTAATTATACAGGTCATAATATTGATTGAATTATTATTTCAGATGCTTAATGTTTACTATGCATAATGAATTAATAAGCATCATGCATTTCAAGTGTATTTTGAGTAATCTCCTATACTGTGGCCAAAGTAAAAATTGTTTTTTTTCGGATCGTTTGAAATACCTATACATACATGAGTGTCCTTTACCCTTAGGCAGGTATGCCTCAATATTCCCTATTTAATGTAATTTCTTTTGTTTCTTGTTAACTTGAAGCGACCTATAGGTACAAATGTTTTAATACATCCTATATACTGGCGCAAACGGTACTTTAATTTCCTTTACCCTTAGGCAGGTATGTCTCAATATTCCCTATTTAATGTAATTTCTTTTGTTTCTTGTTAACTTGAAGCGACATATAGGTACAAATGTTTTATTTCATCCTATATACTGGCGCAAACGGTACTTTAATTTCCTTCATCGATAAAGGCCATCACTAATATAATTGAAATACTTAATAATTTCAAATGCTTTCAAAAGGAATTTTAAATGTCAAATTCAAAGTGAATAATGCAACAATAAATTAATTAAATAAGCATAGAAAGTTAAAAAACTAAGAACTGAATCACCACAGAAGCTAATTTGAAAAAACATACGAACATTAATTTAATGAGCAAAATAATGCTCACAGGAATAAAATGATTAAATTCTCGAGGAACAATGCAATCAAACTTTATTGCCTGTGTGAATTGGAAGAAGTCACAGAATAGCCGTGGATCAGGAAGTTTCAAGGGTTTTTTAGTATCTGAATACGCCGTAAACTACGATTTTATTTAAGAATTCTTGTTGGTCATCTAAGACATTCACCGGGTCTACCAAGTCTACGTATCTCATTTAACCATATACCAAACATTTTATACGTACTAACGTATCACAGCAATAACATACGTTACGCAAGGAATAAACGTTATTAGTTGAAAAGTTATACACTATAAATAACGCATGCGTAATGAATAAAAAAAAAGTGTTTGATGAAAAAATGGGTGAAGAAGAGGTTGAGTGTTCCCTGTCATGATGGTTAACCGAGTCATTTTCTGCGAGTCGGAATCGTGCCAATCGAACCCAAATGTAACCAATTTGAGACAATAGGAGTATATCGGAAAAACCGTTATCTGCAGCAAATGCTATGGGAAAAGATCGGAATGATTAAGAGAGCAGGAGGAAAATAGCGAACTTTTTATGCCTAAGCCATATGATTCATGTAATGCCGATCAGAGATGATGCCATTACAAAAGATAGATAAGAACTAATCATGGCTGAAATGCCGCGATTTGTGGAAAAGTACAGCAGAGATTAAGATTTAATTTTGATTCATTGTCATAACTAAATAAATACCTAGGGCGATTAGGACGAGATTTTGACTGTAAAATCTCCTTTGCCATATATATTATCTTAAATGATATTACACCGTGTGATATACATAAAATTATTGCTAACGAAGTAGAAACAAAAAACATAAGATAAGGCAGTGAATATAACGATTAGTATAGTGCGCCTTTAGTGATGTATGCATCGTGAAAATGAACGAGATTAAATACTGTGACTGCTGTCTAAGAGAGGCTTTCCGTCGAATTTCTCTCCCTTTTAGGGCAAATGCCAAGAAGTTTTCCTCTCAATGTATGCAATTTTATATTCCATAAAACTTTAAATTTATACGCAATGTAAATTTTTTTCAACTGCCACCAAGTCATGCACCTATCTGCATTGATAAATTTGTAATAATAACAATAATAATAACAGGTAAATGGATAAATATACCAACAGAAGGCAGACCTCCTCAAGGAAAGTGGGTGTGAAAAAAATATAACTTGCGCGAACATATCCGATAATTATTGCNTTCTTTAATTATCAAGAGATGCCAGATATTTTCCCTGCCACTGCCTCGATTCAAAAGAAATGAGTAACCTTTTAAGGATGACCTTGTTATTTTTGCTTGCCGATCAAAATGTTTGCATCCCAAAAAATAAAATTCGATGGAAAAAATTCCTAAAAGGAGACAGCGCTGACAAGAAAAGAAGTATTAAAAAATATAAAACAATAATGATTACAACTATACTTGAATAACATAAAAAATTGGCAATAAGACCTGGTAACTTTTTGCGATCATTTTGCAAAATTAGCGACTAGAAATTACCGTCAAACGGTGGATTCCGAAGTGCAGCAACGGAGGATTTAGAAAAGGGATCGTTCGTCGTAATCGAGTCAATTGCTCAGAGTTACAGCATGAAATGAAAATAAATATAATCATAATTGAGAATTGAAAGGGAAAATAATGTCTGGATTACCCGGGACTCGAACTCGGTTCTCCGCGTGGGAACTCTAGCTAAAAGCCTCACATGACCACATTCCTACAACGCTATAGCAGTGGATACGGTGAGAATACAAGTAGGCCTTCTGTAAGTACGGATAAAACAGCTGCTTCTCAGATAAATCTTGGAAAACGTAAGGTGACACATCGAAATTCTCCAGTTACTCCCCCTTTTATTTCCTCTAAAGAAACCGAGCAAAACTCTTAGCCCCCGAAATACGTGTAAAGGTGAGGCTGGAGAGGAAGAGACCGACAATTTCGACTCTTTTTTTTTAAAAAAAGAAGCGCACAAAATGGACGATTTGGGTTATCGCGCCGTTCTGTGACATCGATAGCTCCCCCATTTATCGCACGAACGGTTGTTTCGATCGCATTTCAAAGGCTTTGCAACCGTGCATCTTCCCCAAGCGCCAAAACACTCTCGCAGGTCTTTTCTTCTCTCACATATAAAAGACCGCCTCTCCACTTTTTTTCCCATCCGATTTCATCGTCGACGAATCGATTGCTCGTTATGTCCGTTTAAACAAAAAAAAATGACGGGCGTTTTTTAGGTTAGTCGGCGGAGATGTGCGATGAAGGTAGCAGAAAAGATGGAGTGGGTTTCCACAGTAATGATTTTTAGCCCGGGAGGAACGCTCAGCCACCGGAGCTATATTACGACTCCATCAGACTTTTCTTCTCCCTCTTCCGGTTCGGGATGGCGTGTAGGACCTCGGGAGGGAGAGAAAAAAGAGAAATATAAAGGGTCGGGAAAGCAGGGCACGGCGATGAAGCGTTTGATCTCTCCTCTGCCCTCAAGATCGTGAGGCGAAATTGACGTTCAAATGTTCTATTACCACAGCCCGCAGCAGAAAAGGGTAGGTTTGGATTAAGAGGGCGGTTGGTTCTGAAAGAATTTTTAAAGATTATTACGATGTGAAGGATGAGGTTTAGGAGGGCGGTGTGGAGGCATTCCGTTTCGGAGGGCCGCATGTGAACCATCAGGCTGCACTTGAATTAAGTTTAGTCTAGATTGGAAAGATTCAAAGTCGAAAATCCTCATTCGTGAACGAAAAGAACGAGTTTTGAGGAAATTTAATCGTTTATCTGACGAAATATTTCCTCCCGGATTTCCCATCTTCGAAACTAAATGCGTCGTAAAGTTTTGTGACATCATATTATAGAGACTTTGGATCACTAACTTTGTAATTTTAGAAACAATCATTTCATTTGTTTAAAGTGAAATCGATAATTTATTCAGTGGCCACATCCATAATTTTCGCTGGTGAGGTATGGACCTAAGGATTATAACCAACCTTTTTTCTAACTTGTAAATTGAAAAATTTAGGACATCACTGTAATATGTAAAGATATCATCATAAGAAAGTATTACGTATAAAGATATATCTAACCGTGCAAATATTTGTTAATGAGACCCCTGAGAAACTTCGAGGGGAGGGGCCTAAGCCCGCCAGCCATCCTCCTGGATGTGCGCCTGATTATAATTGAATTATTCAAGCCCGGAGGCCGGTTTGAACCTCAAAACCTCAACTATTAGGTACCAGAATCTTAGGAGGGGGGAATGAGGCTTCTAGATAGGATGAAGAGTGTGGTAGTCTGTCTTTGCTTTCCTCGCTGAGCGTAATTGAGTGGAAAAGATCCGCTTTTAGCCCAGTTGAATTTAAATGAATGTTATGAATGACACACTTCATAGCACTCAATTAAGAATAACCAAAATTAATCCTGTTATTCAGCATCGTTAATATCACAGTAACTTTTATTTATCAAAGCAATGAAAGGAACTAAAACGAAAGTAATTGAAAATTATTTTTTTCTCTATCTGGTACCGAATATAATTTAATTTTATAACTCATCGAGGAATGGTTGAAAGGAATAACTGAGTTCTGATTATCATAAAAATAGTATACTATTGTTGATAGTCCTTTTTGGGTATAACTACTTACAGTAGCTGACGCATTAACTATGACACCAAACTAATTGTAGCTCTGATGTTGGTTTAACATTGCTGTATTAACATGACCATGTATAACCAAATCATTAAAAGGCAGCCCCAGAAACCATCAATTGAATTGCACAGTGCCCACTTTTATATAATGGCGTCCAACTGAAGGTAAGAAAACGAATTTAAACGCTAAATAAATCAAATGCTTTACATTTTTTCTTTTCACTTGGCTCAATAAATGAGGCTGGGAAAAATTAATTCAAATTCCGCCGAAAAGAAGTGAAGAAAAGGCTGAAAGTCGGAGACGCCAGCGTCAGTCTTTAAGGACCCAGGTTCCCCACATCTGCTTTAGATGAATAGACGCTCTCGACGGTGGCATACCATTCATGGCACATTTACCCCCGGCCGCAGACCGCTATCGCGATGCTCGTGTACATCTAGATGTAGATTCAATCATTTGCGGTGAAAAATGGAGCGACTTGCCTTATCGTAATGACGTAACGTAAGGTTTGGCTTCAGCGATAAGGCAGCCATGACTGCAGATGATCATTTCGCATGTTCCATCCTCAGAAAACGTTTTTATCTCATTCCTTATTAGTTTCCCTTCGCCTTATTGATTTTTACTTTAATCAGGGCTAAAAAATGTTCTCTTTCTGGAATTTCTTTAATTATCAAGAGATGCCAGATATTTTCCCTGCCACTGCCTCGATTCAAAAGAAATGAGTAACCTTTTAAGGATGACCTTGTTATTTTTGCTTGCCGATCAAAATGTTTACATCCCAAAAAATAAAATTCGATGGAAAAAATTCCTAAAAAAGATATTTACTACAATGTTCAGGTCAAGGATGCTTGAAATGTAGATAAATGACGTATTCCCTACTCAATAGTAGGGAATACGTCATTTATTATTTATTCCCTACCCAATACTTCCCTACTTGCACTCAATTGATTTTACGAGAAAATGTTTTAAACCATATATTTTTATTTTCGGCTAGTATATAATTGATGTTAGACGTTGATATTAAATGAGATTTTAGTCTTTATCTGGCTTTAACTACGCTGTTGTACAACATAATCGATTTAAAAGCACTCTTGACACCACAGAATTATAGACAATAATTCACACAAATAAAATTTAATCGTTATGTTTCGATGGTGTGGAAATTATAATACCATAGGGCTAACTTTACTTCCCAAGGTTTTAAGATAGGTACAGAGAATATAAAATGCCACGTACAACCAGAAAGAAACCATGACAGCGTAACTCAATGAGGCAATACTTTTTTATAATAATA
>KZ308650.1:17007-62743 GCA_000376725.2 Ladona fulva
AAAAAAACCCAATTACATGTGATTTGATAGAAAATAAATAATAGATTAATAAAAACACATTAAAAATAAAAAAAAGGACAATAAAAAAAACACAAAAAAGAATCAAGAAAAAAGAAAGCAATTTTATATAAATTTTATAACAATTATAATTTATATTTGTTTAATTAAATCTCTATGTTGATCAGTCAAAAACTAATTAACTAAACTATTTTACGAGAAACTATTTTACTAAAAAACTAAAACTATTTAATCAAAAATTATTCTTATTGTAAACATTCAAAATACTGCTTAGATGATCGGTGATGTACTAACCCCTTGAAATTGGGATACTGCCAAGGACACCGCAGTTAGAAAGGCGCCCAAGTGATCCGATTAAACGACCGCCATGCAAAGATCTACGCGATACAAATGTTGTTGCCATGGTTACATTAAAATAACCGAAATACGTTATTTTTTGTTAGCTCTACGGATGAATAAAGTTGCGATATGTTAAGGCAAGGATGCATGGAGTTGCCAAGGAAAAAACCACAGCACACAACCGCAAACGATACATTTGATGAAAATCGTTTCAGAGGGCATTCGAAGATATTCCATTACGAATACGTCACTTTGGCTGAAATTTATCCATTCAATTCTTCCGAAGCATCTTTTGGGAATCGCAGGATATTAAGACGTGACCCAATTTATTCCAACTCTTACCTCCGTGTTCCCTAAATTCTCTTCGAAGAACTACAATGTAAAAATTCTCGTATAAACATCGATTAACTTTGGACAGGAGTTGTGCTCGGATCATAAACTCCCATCCGAGCAGAATTGAAATCATGATGAAGGCGTGGAATCCGATCTCAGAAGCGTCCCCGAAGAAATTTCATTACAAACATCTCCCGATTCGGTTTCAAAACAGACGTCAACCTCTAAAAGCGTTTGCGGAGCTCTCCGAAATGGCGGAACGCGCTCAATAAGAACGTTTACAAAGAACGTCAACGCCTCGCCAGAAATTTGGTGCGCTTGTTAAGAAATGCGGAATTCTGTCGTCCATCTCGACGTTAATCCCGTGGATCCGAGATGAGAAATCGTCGCAACACTGAAATATGCGTGTGATTTCTTGACTATGAGAATATTTTCAAACGTGGAATCTTTTACTTCTTCGCCAGGAAATACGAGTATGTTATATCTTTTTTGGAGTAGCTGGTTTTCGTTCAAGGAACATTTTTCAATGACTACCACGGTGAACTGAAAATAAAATCACCAGAGAAACGATAAACGTATTATTCGCAAAGCAATTCAAAACTCGATAAAACGATACTTTTTTTATATATAATTTACATATTGTCCATCTTTCTGTTTCAAAAAAAGGTTTGTTCAGAAGGCATGAAGGATACCGACTTTGGAAGTTTGTCGGGTACAGTTACTTAATGTTTCTCTATGTTATAGTTTTTTAGTATTATTGTATTACCGTATACATGAATTTCTTTCCTCCAACATTGCATTTTAATAATACCTTGTATTAATTGGGGAATAATAATGATTGTAGGTGTGGGGTTGAGTGTTGTGTACGGCTTTGTTAGACAAGATAGGAGTATGGGATCTCTATTCGTAGACTGGATATGTGCAAATATTATTTTCGTATTGGTGAAGTAGTCCACTTGTGATTATTGCAATGATGATAAATACTTGTCACTTTGTGCGTAAGTTTCTCAATTAAACGGGAAAATCAAGAATCGCATGCGAGTGAATTCCCTCTTTATGTCGAGAGAGCCTAGTCCATTTCATCTACTGTACAGGTGAAATTGATCCGGAGGAAATCTGAGAAAGTACAATAATGATACTACTCCGTGTGATATATGATTAGTAGAAGGCCACAAGATCTTCGTCTTCGTCCAATGGAAGACCGAGGTACGAACCAAGGAATCAATCGTACAATTACATGCGGTTTTCTATTTCTAAGAATGCAAAGTGATTAGATCCGCCGTTCAAAATACGTACCAGATGTGACGGATTTGCTTCAATCTAAGACAAAACTGTAATATAACGAATCAATTCTGGCGATATCTGGCGGAACATCTCCATAATTAGCATTGTGTTTTTATTCACTAAAACTGTAATACATCTTAGATTAGCTATTTTCTATTTCGAGATCTGTTAAACCTCTAATTTGCGATTCATCTCGAAATTATCTTTCATTCATTACTCTTCTCGGTAATTTTTGAGGCTACCGTCATTGTTGCCACAGCTTCTACGATTTATGTGAATAAATATTGAAATTGTATATGCTTCGTAGCTATTGTTGTAGCAATAGAACTTTTATTGACAGCAATTTACATATTTCCCGATGATTCATTTTTTAAATTCCTATGGAGAGCAAGACTGTATGTAAAAACATGATAATTAAAAGTAACTTCAAATAAACTGATGAACTGTAAAAGTAGAGAAAAGCATTTTTATGGTAGATGAATAATTTTACCCACATCTCTGTTTCCTAAGAATTTCCGCTCCAATAACTGTGCGTGTAGCTTAGCTAGTGAGAATAATCATGGGTATATAATATAAAATATTATTTTGTTGTAAGGATACCTTTTAATAGTCATGGCTGCCGTCTTGCTTGCGTTTCGCGTAACATGAATTTAAAAAAGCAAAATAGCTAACAACTAATAAGTTCATGCTTCACATTGTGGTAGTTATTACGAAATGGTTAAGTAAATGGCTAAGTTTAGTTACGGAATGTGTACGGCGAGAGTGACTACCGTGAACCGAAAGCGAAATGTATGCAGACATAAAATATGTTGGATTCCTTCGATTGATTAACTTTGACAAAAAATTAGACGTGTCATAGCGTGCCGGAAAAAAAATGACAAAATCATTCAAATCAAATTACTTGGTAATCAACACTTTGATGTATAATCAAATGATAATTAACACACAATCATAATATGCGATAAAATAATATTACCGCGAAATACGCCGACCGGTTTTTGTTTCCGATGACGCTTAAACCTATCTCGTTAATAAATGCGGCGGAAAAAATTGATGCGAAGTTTACATTAATTGAATGGCTTTTCTGGGAACTCGCATTCACAGAACAGCGTAAATAATTCATCGACGCGACGCATTTTTTTCTTCGATTAGTTCTCATCCTCTTACTGAGGTTTTACGCAATCAAAAGTATCAGTTTATCGATGTTTCAAATTCGATTTAACTGGATTTTAATGCCATTTATCCATACTTGATGGGATTTGTAATTCAAATCACCGAGGGTTTTACTTATTCAAATAAAGGTAGCGCCGGCAGTTTTTAAGCTCCCTCTATAACTGTTGCGCGGCGTAGAGACGTAGGTCTATGCAGTTAAAAATTTAAACACTCGGAATCGCCCAAATAAAAATTCCGTAAGTACCCCATCGCGCCGACCGAAATACCCTTTTGGGAGCGCGTACCCCAGTTTTTGGGGAACCTTAACATATATAAAGCCGGGATCTCTCTCGCGAAAGCCGTAATTGCCCACGTATATCCATAACCGAATGCTGCAGTATGTAAAATGGGGCAGGGTTTGTTAACCGCATTTGACAAAACTCGCGGCCGACGGGAGATTACTGTATTTCTTCATTTCAAATGCCATTAAAATGGAAGGGAGTAAATTGGATTTGCATGTAGCGGAGAGTCACCTGACCATGAATCCGTACCCCATTCCACATCCGCGCGATTATATAACCCTAACTTTTCGTTTCTTCACGAGAAGTTTTCCGTTTTCTGTGGAAGGTTTCTCAGGAAAGTTTCTGACGAGGTTGAACGAGGAAATATGGCCTCCGCACGCCAAATATTAAAACGAACTCTCCCGCGGAACTCTTTTAATACTGTGGAGGCCGTCGAATTGTAAATTTCAAGAAGATGCACTCGAGGATGACAGAGAGGATGCGGTAGAAACAGGAAGTGGACGAGTGTAAGATGAAGCACTGTACTTTAATGAGTTCCGTTGGATATACGTTTATGCATGGGATCGAAGCAAATAGGAGTATAGTATCATCCAAATTAAAATTTCATAAGAATCACACTCGTGCATATATTTGTCATGCGATGTCGGCATCTATTACAACATTATATATAGAGCTGATTTTTCTATCCGTTTCAGATCTGTGATATTTTCTTTAAAGTAACATAGAAATCATAATCCTACAAAGTCGAAACGAACAACTCAGGAACAACTATTCATAATATAAATAAGGCCTACCTTACGGGGACTGGTATAATTATGCACGCTACATCCTACAGGAGTTGTTGAAAAAATTCCCTTCGAAAAAATTAAACTGATATAAAATGAGATTTATGCGGTTATGAGGCAAGGTAATTGATCATTCCATTATTAGGGACGTAGATTGTGATATCTTTTTTAAAGAAGGGGTTTCATTTAACCCTTAAACACCCCTCGCTGCGCCACAGCCGTAAGTAGATGTGTATCTTGTTAATTTAACCTGAAACTCGTGACTTTGAGGTGTCACAGTCCGAGGCGTGGCCAAGGGGTTAGTTTTGGGGGTTCAAACCCCCCTCCAAGAAAACAAAGCCAACAATAAACGGAAGCATGCGAGTAGATGGCCTCTCGCAATAATACCTTACAAACACCGCTGTATTTGCAAGGTTTATATTTTCATCGGATTAATGGCGGAAGTATCCATGTCCCTGTAGGCAATTCAGTGTTTACTCCATGGCTCTTTACTCATGGACAAATTCTGGCTACACCCCTGGTCACTGCTGAATATTTGGACATTTCTAAACTTCCTCACTAGGCATATGAAACGAAACTTTTTTTATATTTTAATTAGTCCCGAGTTCGATACAAGTCCTCTAAGAGTCTCTATAATAAATGCAAATAATGATAGTTCACATCACTATAAGGCTCTCTTTTTTTCTATTACTATTATAATTTTATTATAATAACTATTGTTAGTAGTCCTAATGAGCACCATTATAATAAAATGTCATTGAATATTGTTATTCTTATCATTGTTAAACATTGTTTAATCCTTGAAATCGCTTAATCCAGGATCAGCCACGCCTGGATGATGTCGTAATTTGTCAGCATTCAACGACGTTGTCATGGCAATGTCAGTGTTGAGACCAAGTTCTATTCACTTAACCATGTGATTACATGGAAAGAGTGGTTGAGACGAGTCAACGATGACATACGTCTTACTTTTCGTAACTTAATAAGGCTCTTGATGATTTTATCTCCGTATTTTCCGGGTCTTGCAGCCGGTATATTTTTTTGGGGAATCGCGCGGGGCTGACCGCAAGTGACATGGGTATGAGCTGCTCAAAAAACGCTCTCCGGTTGGGATTACCCATCTCATATTTAAAGCGATATCGGCCCACTAGATGTCACAGTTTCGATCCTCGAAATTCTCAGCGGTCGATTTTTCCATCGAAAGTTCACCGAGTCTCAGACTGAAAACTGATTTGGTGCTCTCGCCGTGGAAATACTAAAGTGGGAACAGGAGAGTCGCAATACGATGGATAATAAAAATTAAACATCTTTAGTTTTCATATAATATCATATCCTTAGTTCGAATCCAAATGAAACGGAGTAACCTTCACATAATATTCATATGAACGTCATTTTCATCGCTTGAAGCCTTGAGTCTGTAATTCAGTAAATTTTAAGTAATTGTCTTCAAGATGACGCTCATAACGTTGTGATCGAATTCTATGGCGATTCATGTGTTTACTATTGAACGTTCTTTTCAATTTTAAATCATGTACCATAAATATTAACAAAATATATTGTGCTATGTTAATTGCAGCGCTCCGTATAAACCGTCTCCTTGGCGACTAATATGATTGTTAAATCTATTTCCCGGCAGGGGTGGATTAGTCGCAATTGGTGCTATCTGAGGGCCTCATCTATATGGGGAGCCTCAATAAAGCTGTGCTTATGGACTCTCAATAGCACAACAAAAAGTGTTCTTTTTTTACTTAAACAAAGAATTTTTTATCTGTCGAGCAAACCTACCTATTATGTTTACAGAATACTTTATTTTGCTTATGTCACTATAGAATTAAAACAAAATGTATCCAACATTGTTTCCAATTTACAAAAATACTATGTATAGTAATTTAAAATTTGTTTTCAAATTCTTGCCCTAGTATAAAGCGACAGATTTCTATGCGATACATATTTGCATACTTTATGAAAAGGTCTTTACTCACAATTCCTAGTGGAGGCATCAATCTGAACTTTACCCCTATGGCCTCTGATATTCGCCCTTTTCCTTTACGAAATCAAGGACAAAAATTGGTGTGATAAATGTACATACATCAAAGAAGCAATCCATTATCTCCGTATTAGATAACATCCAAACTCATCGTTCCAATTGTAAATATGAAAAAATAATATATTATTTAATACATGAAATGATCCTCCGATTTCCGACAAAATGGGTAAGTAATAATTATGTCAAACAGGATTATAAAACGATCAGCATTTTTCTTATCTTCTTGCTTCTACCTGCAGAAATGGAAAGAAAGCAGGAAGCGATTCAACTGGATGGCACTAATATCTGGGATGGAGATGGTTCGACTCTTGAATAATTCAAGCATAGCCGGATATAGGTTGGATATCTGATAACTTTATCCCGACCTCTCTTTCATTCTTACGTAATCGCGAAAGATTTGAGGTTATTTGCCCATTCGAAATCCGTAAAAACGTCCAGGGTTCGATCTCAGGAAATAATCGTCTTTAAAGATAAATGTTATGGCCCTACTATTTCGAAATATCCTGACCCTGTTTACGGCCCACTTTACAATGGCACTAACTCCTTCAGTTGTTAAGATCCCGGTTTAATTCCAGAGTCTACTCACTGCAGAGGAAATAAACTGCCGAAGAACCCTTGAGCCTTGAATTTCAAAGATTAATGATGAATTTAGAACGTTTTATTGCAGCAATTTTACATTAGTATCGAGTAGAATGTTTGCCAAGAAATTCGATACGAGTTTCCAAAGCATGCATGTTTTTAGTACCGCAGTTTTTTCACTAAACTACCTCGGGATTGAAAACACAACTTTTAGGTAAACGTGCACACTTATTATCACAATATAGCCATTATTTCTTCACGCAGTAAGGGCAGCAGTAAATTCTTCGTTAAAGGTCTCAGATGATTTCGAAAAGGAAATCCATTTATCCCGTAAAATGATAAAGGGTCCATCCATTATCACAGTTCCATTACATAAGAAATCAATTAATAGTTAAGGACGTTATAGCTTTCAGGCGGAAACTAGGGTATTTATACATTAAAGTGAAAAGAACGATTTCGTTGTGCTATGGAAGAGATGTTAAGATACATTCCGGATCGTATAAGATATAATTCTATAAATGGCTTATGGGTTACTCAATAATTGACACTGAATTTATAAAAAAGTTCTGAATAATTACTGCCGCCCTCTTTTGACCTTATTAAAACGGTATGGTTCACCTCAAATATTTATAATTCAGAGAAAATGAAAAAAAAGAGATTACATATCGAATGTAATTAGATGTACCGAAGAATTAAAATATTTATCGTACAGAAGAAATTTAAAACAGAAACTAACTGTTTTAGATAACTATTTCCGTTAGATTATAGTATTATTAACTTGCGAATGCGATATTGTGTAGCCATCTTTCGATTTCGGAAGCGTTTGCATAAGAAACGTATAAAAAAGAAAGAAAATAAGTCCCGCGAATACTATTGGAAAGTTATAAACTTTTATAGGGGTTTTATTGCGAAAATAAAATTATGCTAGGTCCACCATTCCATTTTAGGGGTCCATTATTAATGGGGTCGATAACCTTCATATTTCCAAGCGTTTCTCTATATTATTTGTTTTCGCGGTTTTGCGGATTGAAAATGAGTTTTCGATCATTTCGGTTGATATTTGCAACTTCCTTTGGATAAATAAACCCTTATACGAATATGGATTTCAAAACTTAATGCCGAATCAATGTCTTAGATCTCTACTTCAGCTTTGATGTTTGCACCGTTTATAAACTGCAAAAATTCAGAGAGCGAATTACGCCTTTGAAATCTTTTGCTTAAATCAATTTGAATGCGTGCTATGTAATGAATTCCACCATGTCACAAACATTCATACTGGGGACCGGATTTCAAAAAACTGAGCTCGTAAATGAATTATATTCGTTATGAAAATACTGCTGAGGAATTCCATTCACTGGCTTTGACGGGAGTGAAAATTCTTCTTCTGTAAAATCTCGGCAAAGCAGTTTTCCATCCATTTATTATCCCATCACGAGGCACACGCACATCTGGAACAATGAGCGTCTCCTTAAGCTGTTCTTATGGTCATTTTTCTAACGTCTTTCTTTCCCTCTTTTATAATCCTGGAATAAGGTCGGTGCCTCAGGTCGTGCATTCGTCCACCCAGTTGTATTTGAGCATTTAATTTTTCCACGAAATTTTTAAAGGATTCCTTATTTTCCGAGCCGCGTGTTTTGCTCTACTTTAAAAGCAAATGAATGGTCGCTCGTGAGACAAAACTAAGGAGCGGGTTTTATTTAGCTTAAGTTTTTAAATGAGAAATTAATGAAGAGGGCGTGATATGTTTTTCATGGAGGACATTTTTCAAAGAACTTTGCACTTGACGTAAACTTGATAGTATTTCTGGTCGAGTGGATAGATAAATCTATTCTGAATGGGTTCGGTCTGTGCAAGTTATAAATTATGTATCTTTAACCCTGAGCATCAACGGATCTAGTAATAAATGGGTAAGGAACGAAAGTAAAACAATGAGATGTCGGGGTCTTCAAAAAATGGGTATTTCTCAAAAAAAAAAGATATTCTTGTTACCAGCAGTAAGTTCAGAAATATGTAAATGCAAGGTAATGAAGTTGTTCTTCGGAGAAAAAGAATACCGACGGCCAAATTACTGCTCAACTGTTATACATTATCATTGAATGTTATTATATCTAATTTTTTACCTTTTTCGTGCATTATTTTATAATTATAGATCAAAACTATAGTACCCAAGGATAAACAGATGTGAATAATAGTGACATGACTGGGACTCGAACCCATGTCTCACACGTTTCGAGCAGGTATTCTAACCACTGAATTTCCATACCGCGGCAATTCCACACTATTATGGCATTGCTTGGTGAACAATGCAACTGGCGCTCCACATAGAGGCACCAACCACCGCAAGAAGTCCTCGTAGACACTGACGGTTCACAAAGCGATGTTAAGAGTAATTCCCCCAATGAATCGACTAATTGAAAGGAGGCCTATATCGCTATTTTCACATATGTTTATCCTTGGGTTTTAGGCACACAACTCAATATGTAAAGATAGCAAAAAATCTTATCCCATTTCCTTAGAATTACAGTACTTTACGATTAAATTATCAGAGACTATAATCATATCAAAGGGTCATTATCCAATTATTAATGTTAAAGTTATTGTATCGTTGAAGCGTTACGGATAATCATTGCGATTAAATCTCGAGGGGAATAATTTTCACTTTCCCTATAAAGTAACTTAGTTTATTAAAGCTAAATATTGATAAGGAAATAATTCAAAACGTCGTAAAACACATACTGAATTTAACTCTCCTATCCCTATAATCATAGAGACATAAAACGAACCATATTTTTAATATGTACTGAAAAAATTGCTAAGAAATATTAGGGCAAAATGTTCGAAAAATGCATAATAGTCTATCACCAAGGAAATCAAAAGAAAATACTGAAGCTATTTCAAAGATATGCGACGATGAGAAAAACCTGAGTCGGAAACGCTGAATTTATTATTATTTACTCAAAACCGATCTCTCAATCTCTTAATTCTCATCTCAATTATCTTCCCCATGCCTAGTTTCCTGGTATATTTCATACTCGCCCTATTAAAGTTCCTGTAACCACATCTCGAGGAATATTTTCATTTGTATTTTGGTACAGGAGAGAGAAACATTTATCTTTAATTTGCTTATCTTTCAGTGCCGCTTGTGTGTTCTGGTAATATGGAAGCCACTGAGGCATGAATGAAGCTGTGCGATGGCATTCACTTATATCTCAACATTTTGAGTGATAAGAAAATAGCCATTCTTTTGTATTTATACGGCTTTCCTTTCATAGCACTCCGGATCAGTGAGGAGAGAAAGGTAAATGCTACCTCACCCCTTATCTTGCCTAGTCGCCTCATCCCCTCCCCAAAGTTACAAATAGTGAGGGCTTTAGGATGCAAGCTACCTTTGGGATGCTGACTGTATAGACAAGCGTTCTGGAAAGAAGACGAATATATACCTATATGTGACAGACATAATAGATAAGGTAAGATCACTGAAATGGATATGGGCAGGCCATGTTGCAAGGAGAAACGGCAACCGATGGACATCAGCAGTTCTGAACTGGGTACCAAGAGATGTGAAGAGACCAAGAAGAAGACCAAGGGACCGATGGAACAGAGACATCATTCAGTATTTAGGGGCAACATGGCAACGAGAGGCTCAGAATAGAGAGAATTGGAAAGCGCTTGGGGAGGCCTACATCCGACATTGGATTGAAAATGGCTGATGATGATGATGATGATGATGATGATATATATATATATATATATATATATATATATATATTGTGTTAGTCTAATTGTCAGTCTAGTTCATTGCTGTTATAACAAGAATGCTACTGAAGTATGAGTGATGCTGGATAGCAGAATCCATTTTGGTCACTAGCTTGTTGTAACGACCTCATAATGAATACTATCAATGTGGAAATCAGATGCAAATAACCTCACTCCTCACTTTGACTAGTAAGCCTCATTTCCTCTCCAAAGTTTTTGTTGATGGAGAGGGAGTTTCAAACCGACTTGCTGCAACTTTTCAAACAACACGCTGAATAGCATACAGACTAAACCACACATTTAACCTATGAGAATAGGCTGATTTATTAGGATAATTGATCGGAAAAGGATATTCCCCATTAAAACAAGATCCGCTGCAGTTTTAATGACGGTTATAAAATAAAGGATATTTTAATTTTTCACTTCCCCATTATTCATAGAGCAAAGAGGGAAACGGGATATTCCTTTGGCGATGAAACGCATCAATTTATTTCAATGGGAACATTCGGTAATCCTCTCTTTACACCATTTTTCATCGCCTTTGAAATCACCTCCATTTTATTCAGCGCAACGGCCGTTGTAGAAGTCGTCGCTCCCTGCAAGTAAGGATAATGACGTCGAAATAAGCGGCCCGAACGAATTGCACCGCAAATCTGCCTCACTTGTTACCGGAGCAAGGAAGATAATCCCGCACTGTATCAATTATTAGGGAGGAGGATTTCGCGAGATTTTGATAAAAAGGTTCCCTGGGATGAAAAAGCTTAGGAACAAGGGACGCCGTGTTTGAGAGAAACTCTCCCGTGATTTCGAGGGAGGAATTAAAAAAGATATCTCCGACAAAAGAGATCAAAGGCAATTTTTTTTAATGATGTCATCTGGAAGCGTCGGGAAAGACGACATCTGCAATCTTGTAACCGCGTTACGTTTTTCGTCTGTTTTTTCCTCTACTTTCGTTCCGGCAACACGCGTGCTTCTTCCTTCGGAATTAGATCAGGATGTTTTCAGGCGGAGCGTCGTCGGCCTTTTTTGCTCAGTGTTTTTTTACGAGGGGGTCAAAACACGGTCAAATTGGACTGCGTAATAATGTAAAGGGAGGATGTATGAGGGTCTCCTGACCACCCGGCGTGAGTGAGTTGCGTTCCTTAAAAATTGTATCATCGCGACGGAAATAGAAATATATCCGCGGATAGCGCACGGATCGACGAAGCTCCAGCGCGCAGATGGCGGGTGAATTGCCCGCTATCCGCCGTGCGTTTCACGCTATCCTGAGATTTCAGCTACGCCGCATGCTTGCGCAACGGCGAAACAGAATGCAGTTTACCTCTTCTCGAATAGAACTCGTCCCTGTGACTTTTTTATTCCGATCTTCAAGCGTGTGTGGGTATGGGTGAGAGGCGGGCACCCTCCGGCCTTAATGGGCGTTCAATGCGGCCTTTTTTTACTTCGCGAGTCTGCGGAAGGTGGCACACACATCATGAATAGCGTAACATCGGGAAAGGTGTCATTAATTTAGATCATATATGGGAAATATACGGTCTCTGCCCGTCGTGCGGCCTCCACTTCTTTAAACCATCAGATTTACAAATTACGTGATTTTACGTTAACTCATAACGTTAAGCGAATACAAAACGGATAAACTGCTGCTGCAGTATAATTAGATAATGAATTCTTTGCCAAATTTCCATTTCCGATTTCGGACTGGGTAAACATAAGCAAGACGCTACTTGACAGTGACCTAATTGTTTCGCAAGCGTCGGTGAGAGAGGAAAAATGCTCCTGGTGAGTGTTATATATTATGAGCTTCGTGACAGAACTTCGATCAATTAGATGTAATTGTTAATTTCTTTTATCTGTGTCAAGTTAGCATCAACCATGGTTTGTTGCTTTGAATTAAGTCTTGATCGTTGAACGAAACGGAATCGAAATTAGATGACTAACCCGAAACTATCGTTTTAATGTTTTGGGGTTGTAGTATGAGATCTTAGTTTGATTAATTATTTCCTCCTTATGTAACTATCTGATAACTAATTTTGAATACAGGAAAACTAGGTCCGAAAATGGACGTTTTAATGGAAACTTCATTAAATGCAATTGGTTACTTAGGCCATCAATGTTTGCTAGTAATCAATTTGACGAAATTCGATTTCATTTTTTTCATTTATGTCACTTAGTTTTCAGTTGTTTTCATCCTATAAGTTTGTCTTTCCTATTTCGGACAATATGCTCTATAAAATGAATGAATGATCGAAGGCAGATATTCGAAACTATCAAAATGGGATCTTCTGTAGCTGTAGACATATTTAAGCATCGTTAACAACCTCACAACTCACTGAAATTTACTTTTCACCACAAATCGGTTATAGATCTCCATTTGTCCTGCTAAACTATCTTGATGAATGGAATATTTTGCATTTATCTTTTAGAACAGAACTTTTACCTCGTGGCTCATTTTTCATGGCTGTGATAATACGAATGTTACTGAGGTATGAGTGATGCTGAATGATTAATTAAGATCTCTCTTTTCTGAGGGCTACAATTAGTCTTTCTCATGGTTCACTGTGATTCTTTTACGCGGACAAGATTCGTTGATAGCATACTGTCTTAGAGAGTAAAGCAAGGGAAAATTACCTCACTTTGCCTAGTAAGCCTCATTTCCCTGTCATAGCTCTTCGTATCTAATGGTAGAATGGATGATGTCCCAACCGGCCAAGGGCAAGGGTGAATTACTTCACTCCTCATTTTTTCTAGTCTCCCCAGCCCCTTCTCCAAAACTTTTCGTTGCATATAGTGGAGGGATGAGGTTCAAATCAGCTCTCTGGCTGAAGACTGTACAAACAGACAGATCCCCATTGGGGAGGATTATTGATGAATTAATGACAGCCAGTTTTTATAAAATTTATGATAATTTAAGGTATCGTATGAATTTATGAAAGTATGTGACTAAAAAAGATATTGCGGAATAATTAGTGACGCAGCGGTTAAAACAGCGTCCGAGCATTACTTCAAAACGCAACACTTCCCGGATCAGGTGATATATATTTTAAGTATCTTACGCCAAAACTACAAAAATAATGACAACCACATTCATTCAGACGAAAGCGACCAAAGTTAAATTAAACCTATTTCATAACTGATGAAAAAGGAACCAGAGGTACTCTTCCATCAAGAAGCAATAACACATGAGAGAACTTTTTTCTCATTTTTCCTACATTTTTTCCAGATTTCTGATTCTGGGACAAGAAGAATTCACACCGCACTGTTTCCGCCATGGACTCCACTTTAATTTTGATGCATTTCTTAATAGAAAGAATAAACGCAATAACGCTACAAAACAAAACCCCCGAAAACACTATTTGTAAGAGCAATTATATTTAAATGCATTAAGGGTAAATATTTCAGTGGCATTAACACAAAACTCTTCACGTGCATATTCTAGAAATATTTCTTACTTACTTCTGGGTAAACTGGAGTATTTACTGAAAATGTTTTAAATTGCCCTGAAATTTAAGATCAATGACATTCTGTATTAAATAATTCTGTTGGTTACTGGAAGATACTATAGCATACAGACTAAACCACACATTTAACCTATGAGAATAGGCTGATTTATTAGGATAATTGATCGGAAAAGGATATTCCCCATTAAAACAAGATCCGCTGCAGTTTTAATGACGGTTATAAAATAAAGGATATTTTAATTTTTTCACTTCCCCATTATTCATAGAGCAAAGAGGGAAACGGGATATTCCTTTGGCGATGAAACGCATCAATTTATTTCAATGGGAACATTCGGTAATCCTCTCTTTACACCATTTTTCATCGCCTTTGAAATCACCTCCATTTTATTCAGCGCAACGGCCGTTGTAGAAGTCGTCGCTCCCTGCAAGTAAGGATAATGACGTCGAAATAAGCGGCCCGAACGAATTGCACCGCAAATCTGCCTCACTTGTTACCGGAGCAAGGAAGATAATCCCGCACTGTATCAATTATTAGGGAGGAGGATTTCGCGAGATTTTGATAAAAAGGTTCNTATACCCCTGGCTGAATAGATCAAAGAAATCTGAAATCTTAAAATCTATCAAAATTGTCCCAATAGTATTTTCATCGTCCGCAGTAATACCTGAAAATTCATGCGAAATCTTCGAAGCAACTGTAATAGAAGATTAAGTTATTGCTCAGCTACAAAAAACTACAATAATTAGCACTTGCTTTACTGTAAGAAGATTTTTAAATAACTACTTGAAAGGCAGTAGATGAGTCTAATCCTTTCGGTGTTTTGCATCTGGGATTGGTGAATGTATCCCTGACTCCGTGCTGAGAAGTGCTAAATAATAATGATAAAAACTTGACTTTATTTCCGAGTGAGATTGAGAACTAGTCTCTCTCTACACCTAACCTATTAAAGAAGGCTGTGAAATACATCCAAAACTTGCAGGTAGTAATAAAAATAAGGATTACATTATAAAACTTTTCTCCATGGAAATGCGTTATGCGATACGAGTAAATTTGACAATAGAATTGCTTCAAACTTGAATGTAACATAAGGCGACCGAAAACTCGCCGAATCCCAAACTCTCGCAGAAGAATAATTCCAGTAAATTGAAACCAGGGATGACAAAATCAAATTTAGGGTTTGGCAAGGAGAAGATTCAGACAGCCTGAGGGTGATATTTGAAACTTAATCTTATTAGAACGCTGCGCTTGATTATCGAGAATCTGCTATCTTCTACCGCGGGGAAAGTTTCGGGATGAATCTGCCTAATTTAATAAGATTTTAAGAAAAAATTAAGCCATGACTTTTATGTATGAGATGGGAATAATAAGGTCGGTGTAAAGCGGCTCGTTAGTTCTTTCATGAGATTAATTCGAAGCCATTTAGCCGCACGTCCCTCGAGTTCTTGATACCAAATTTGAAGAAAATATTCACAGCAGTTTTGGAGATTAAATTTTTCGAGAGGCGAAAATTTGGCGAGAAGGAACGCCTGAATGTATGGGTTTACGCAAGATTGAAAATAAACGAAAATTTCGCGAAAGCCGACCCGAGAACGTGAAGATATTTCTTTGTTATATTTATTGCTTTCTATGAGGAAAGTGAGGAGAAAAATGTCGATTATTTGCGAAGAATTCCTACCGCTTGTTATCCTTTTCCCCTTTCCACACATTCCGCAAGAAACTTATCGCTGGTTAAGGGTGGAAAAATGAAAGTTTTTTGATGTTTAAATCAGAATTGATCAAGATAATAGCGACGGTAGGAGTTGGTGAGGCGGATTGTCTTAGTGCGTAACCATCTCAGGAAGCTGTTGATAGCATATTTTGCGTCTTTATGAGCTAAAAATGGCTTCATTAGACAAAATATGTTGAGCAAGAGTTGCGTATACCAGCACTCATATTGTTTTATAAAGGAATTCCTCGACATTGTGAATATAATGAATAAAATAAGCATACATGACAGCGGTTTTCATAATTGATTAATTTTAGTTTATAAATATTTGTTACAAAAATCTCTCTGGTATGTAAGAAAGTCTGCAATTATTCAATCCTAAATCTACATTTAAAAATATTTTACATTAAAAATATTTTATCTNAAATATATTATATTTAAAAATATTTTACATTTAAAAATAATTTATAGTTAAAAATATTTTTAGGCGACGTTTTTAGTAAATTTTTTTGTACTTGTATGTTTGTACCTTATTTGTATACTTGTTTGCATTCTTCTTGTCATCGTCGTGTTCTGTCACGTCATTTGATTGCTTAGCAACGGGTTACATGCAAGACAAAACAATCAGGACTCAATTTTGTCGGAAATAAATGACCCACGTAGTTTGCATACACAGTGCGTGTTACCAGTTATTGTTATCCTACATCACCCGCATAGCTACTCAATGATCTCCTTGATAACCTTATTGACATTCTAGAAATTTCGATATTGACTGAGTCAGACTCACTCTCGAGAACATATTTTCGAAGATTGGGCGATGAAAAGGAGGAAAATATGTCTCGTTTTAATCATATACCTGCAGAAAGGCAAAATCATAAACTTTCTCTCTCCTGTCTTTTAAAGGAGATATTGGAAGTCGAGGAAAGATACAAAAGACTAGAGCTCCAATATTACGCGTATTGGAAAGCTGATATATTCTCCCATAGAGCGTCGTCGATCCAAATTTGATTTGGTGGCGAAAATATTCGTCCTATACAGCTTCCGTCGGTTCTCGAGCTAAATTAACATCGGATTCTTCGCTACTTGGAACTTTGTTGACACGGAGGTCGTTTTTTTCATTCAGAAAGCTATTGCATTGTTCCCGTTATTTTTGATAACGCGAACGGAAGGCATTGTTAATATGACTTGGGTCGTTAGATACATTTTTCGTACTTTTGAAATATAGCTCGCGATAAAAATCGACTTCAATTTCCCCCGGTTGGAAACGTTTTTTCCCCCTTTAAATTCCTAAGTATAGAGACGTATTTTTTTCGCTCACCCAGTTTTTAGACGTATGTGACTTTTCAGCTGAACAGCTAATTATCTCCACATTCGCTCAGCATGAAATATTTCCTCTTTGACCGCGGAGTTATTAAATGGAAAATGCACGAGTGCACGCCACTGCAATTTCCTAGCCAAAAAAAGGAAACCGTAATTAACTCAATTCCGCCTGACATCTTAATTACTCCTTGGTTACAGAACTGTGGCGATGAAAGGATCGGTTAATTTTCCTACGACGGCGGTTAGTGCTGAATGCCAATCGTCAAAGGAGCAAGATGTCTAATTTTGAGACCGACTCGGAAATTTACAAATGCTTCCGCTTAAAAGTATTATGGCAGAAAAAAGATATTATTGCAGAAAAATCTTCGGTATGGGGATAAGTGGAAAAGTTTCTTACCGATGTACGTACGTAGGAAACGGTCAGAAAAATCCCGTGCGTAATTTCCGACCGGACGTGCGTCATAACGGAGAGACGATTAAAAAGAAGATTAAAAAAATCTTCGACAAAGAAAGAAATTTCAAAAGATGTACCAGATTTATAGGGAATCGACAGAAGGCATCAAGATGACGACATTCCTCCCTATTTCCCGTGGCAACCCAATGGAAACTTCTTCCCGAATTCTTCTCGCCCCGGTATTTCAATAAACACGACCAATTGAATCCGAGTGGCGGAAAAACGCCCTTCGCACCCAGCATCTTCATTTTTCCCGGCCCAAGTTTATAGCTCCAGATAAAAATCCTTTTCCCACAAGCGAAACAATTTGCCGTTCGGGGTCTAGGGACAAAAACCGTGGAAAATTTAAGGCCGGCGGCGGAATTGATTTAAAATTCCGCAGCGTACGTGGGCATCGAAGCTAACTCCGGAATTAATGAAAGCGAAAAGGCCGGCAAAAAGCCCTCCGTAGGCTAGGCCAAAAAAGCACCGGAGTGAACCAGTCATAAAAGTAAAGTATCGTCCCCAAGACAATCCGAACGCCACGCAGCCGTCCGGCGCGGCCGCATGGGACGCCAGAGGCTTAATTTAGGGGCGCCACAAGTCTTACGTTAAGAGCGGTCTGCCGTTTTTTATTAGGGCCGAACTCTTAGGGGAGGAAAAGATTTGGCACGGAAATTCGCCTAGGATGCCGGAAATCCACATCGGGGGCAGGAAACCCTTTCCGGAGCGTCCCTGATTGCGTCACGATAAAAAGGGAAGGATCGGAAGGGGCGAAATCGAGTAGAACGTCTTAATGAATGAGTTTTACCTTCAGCCGAGGTTCCCTCGGATGAATCCTAAGCTTGCAGAATTCGACAGGATCCTCCAAATCCAATCAATATCGCGAAATGAGTCGAGGGGGCTTCCAAACGTCTTCCTTCCACTCTCGAAGGCGCCATCCCGCGATGAACACTCTCGGATGCTGGTCCAGCGGTTCTGCGTCGCGCGTTTCCCCTCGCAACACTTCCGAACATAACACAAGCTCACTCTCCTTCCTACGAAACTTGGCTCTCGCACCGTCCCCATGCTAAAGCAACCGCCGTTGAAAACGATAGAGACAGGCGGGAGGTAATATAAACATCTGAAGCACGATATCCATCTCACCAGCGACGGGATGATTGACCGTCGGACGACAACCACTTAAGCCGCCTCTTTGACCGCCCCGTCGGCGGTAAAGGGGGGGAAGTCATATTGTTGCGAAGTTTTGTCTACAATTGAGCGGTCGACTACAGCGAGCGAAGTCAAATGGGCCCGCAACAATCGGTTTTGCCGCCAAACTCCCCGCCGCTTGCCGCCACACTGGCCGTACACCTCCACTGTTCGATTCGCCTTTTTCACGCTCCTAGTTTACGGCGCGAAGGCGCTACTTTCGCGGAACAATTTTGAACGGCTGCCCGTCACCTGAGACGACTCCTCGGCGACGGCTCGTTCAATACGGATTCTGCCCGGCCAAGGGACTGAGAACGGGCCGCGGAACGGGCATGCGCCGACTGGAAGGGAGGGCAAAAAGGGTTGTGGGGAAGGGAAGTCGGTGAGAGAGGGCGGATCGAGCGGGTGTTCTCTCCAGCAGCTTTGGGGAATTCTAGATATTTTCTCCTTAACGGAGGAGGGTTGCCAACTCGGAAAATGGAAACAAGAAAAAAGGAAGAATGCCGAAATCCGGTGTGAATAAAATAAGTCTTTCGAGACCCTTCTGTCCTCCCTTTTTTCGCCTCTTTGTTATTTTAATTTCTCGCATACGTCGCGTAGGAGGGTGCGTGGTGCCCGCGGGGGATAAAATGGAACCCGGAAATTTTAATGGAATTAAGGCGCTATTCTTTTTTCCCGGCGACCGCCGCACTGTCTAACGCTGCCTTTGCTGTGATGGCGATGCGCGTAACGAGGGAAGGGCGGATTCGTTTCGGGCTGACGCGCCCGGAATTTTCAAGCGACGGCGTGGTTTTGGCGTAAATATCAGTCGTGCCCAAGGACGGATGACGCTTACTGTCGTCATGAATTCGCGCGGGGACGATTTAATGACGTCTCTTCTTTACCCCCCCTTTTTTTTTGAACGTGTGAACGAGGATGATGGGAAAAATTCCAGAGAAGGAATGTGCTTGCCCACATATTGCCCGTTCTCATCCCATATGGGTTTTGAAATTGCCCTCCCATGTCATACTTAAGACATTGCCTTGTACGTGTTATTCACGTCTCCTATTAGAGTACGTCATGCGATCGTGGATCCTTATGCAATCTCTACCTGTATATACCTGCAAGCTAGTACTTCAATAAATTGCCTAGAATATCGTTTCTGAAGGGAAAACACGAGCAAATAATCAAAAACCAAGGTGGAGGAAGACACAAAGGTTGCAGAAACAAATTGCTTCTTTCGCGGAGACAATTCTCGCAAAGAAATATAGCTCAAGAGGTAACACCTCATCCGTAACGCAGACAAATAGAGGGCGTTATAAGTGCAGCAATGAGGTACTCTCACAGAGACTGGAATGAGGAAGGCTGGAGAAATGTAGCATTTATTCCTTAGAGAGTCTCCGTAATGAGTATTGAAAGCAAAGCAGGAATGGTTCTAATGACTATAGTCTCCAGAATGGAGTAATGGTTAACAAGACGGTGCTAATATGAAGTACTTGCAAATATTTAGTACGTCGTATCACAAGGACAGTGAATATGATCAAATGTTCTTCTCTTTTTTTTCCAAAGCTCTAAAGTTGTAAAATGTCATGCTGGTAACTTTCAAATGTATGGAATGTTTTTGTCCTTTTTAACTTGGTGGTTTTTTCTTCCTACCCGCGGGAGGTTTTGTAGGAGTTTACCTCCCAACTTCGGGCGAATTCCGGGTTTCACGAATTTTCACTACTATTACTGTTACAAATTTCCATTTGTTAGTCTCCTCTGAATTAAACTATTATAATAAGAGTAGTCGTATTACAATCGTAGTATTCTATAATAATATAGATGAATAAGTTACCTCAAGTTGTATATTTGTATAATCACTTTTATTAATTGGGGTTTTATAATGGATGTTGGCGTGGGTGTGTTGTTAGTGTTGTGACTGGCTTTCTTATACATGATGGGTTTTGGTAATTTCTTTAAATGGATATATGTAGATGTAATTTATGTGTAAATGACGTTGTCACCGGGTAGAAGTACCTACACGTTTGACTATGTTATTTTAATAATAACAATAATAATAATTGTGATCTAATTTTTAACTGGTTATTATCTAATTATTGTATAACTATTACCGTATTATTTTCTAATTATTAAAGCAAGATGCGTTGACTAGGAAGGGACAGCTATCAACCGTCAAAACTGCTTGAATTTCCGATATATTGCGAATAGCGTCTTCGCAATTTCCATCGGTCATTTCCAGAAATTCAGTTTCCCCAATGAATATAACCAGTCTACCTCAATTATAAAGAAGTAATGGGTCAGACCGGAGGCGGGGTACCTTTTTTCATCGAAAGGCTGCGTGTGCCATTCGGTCGCTTAAGAATCCATTAGGACGACTGTTAAATTATCGGACCTCACTTAGTGGCTATCGCCGGCTGAATTATTTGAATATACATTCAAATAATTCAGCATCCCAATTCTACGGAGGAAAACGAATTTGAATGTCTAATAGATTTAGGTGGAATGATAGAATATAGGGGTCTGGTAGGATGATGTACGGTAGGGACTTCGTGGGCCCTGAGGCTGCTAAAATAGCCGTGAAAGTCTTTCAGAAACCCTGAAAAATCTTACGTGATAAGTAATAATGACAGGTGTAAATGCTATTTCAAGGCAATTTTGAGTTCATGTATAAATTATAACTATTTAATGCGCTCATTTTTAAGTTATTGTATTTAGTGAGCAATGCTTTTATTTTACGTACTGATATTCTGTATTTGTATATGTTAGGATTCTGGTGAATGTTTCGCGTTAATTGTTAAATAAACATGCTTTTGTAGTGGTTTTAGAATATTTTGTAAATTATAGCTGTGTGAATTTTATATTAGCGTATTTTGCAAACTATTGTAGTTAATGGAGGAGGTGATTAAATACTAATGTTCTGTAGTTGTGTGTGTAGAACTTTGTAACATTGTAATGTAAGCTAGCGTCGCCAACAGACTTCTGCGTCTAACTGCGACGGCATTGTAAAAATATATATAAATATAAAAATGATCGCGTTAATGCGCCCGAAGAGGCCCAAAGATTCTCTTCCTCTAGGTTAGACCTTAAATAGTTCGAATGTTTCCTATTTGGATCCCATGTAAAGATGTGATCCTCATAATGTAGCACGAATATCTCAGTTCAGTTTTATATGAATAAGAATATTAGCATTAATTCAATATCTTAGATAATTAACCTATGAATGTCCCACCGGGAACTTCAATCTTATAAAAGAGTCTTTTACGATCTTTTTCACTTCAAATGATTCAACTTAGTCACATCTTCATAATCCTCCCTGTGCATAACTTATGATGGCCATCATCAACTAAACTTGGTATTTTTCAAAAATATGATGACATTTGGTCAATCGTTAACGTCTTTCACTCGGTGTAACCATAGAAACCAGGTATATATAGGTTGAGGTCAAATGCTACCGCTTGACTTCCATCGGGAGATGCATCTATAAAGTGATGTAAATTCACAATATGAATTTCTATGAAAATAAAGTCTTATTACAAAAGAAATTAACATTTTAAGTTTAATTGTTAATATTATATAGCAATAAACATCTTAAATTTCCAATCATATTAGTGAAGGTACAGTAAATAGGAATGGGTAATACTTTTTCATATACCAAAATCGGAGAATTTTGAACCTAATTTTTAAATCTAACAATTCTTTGACAATTTTTGATTAAAACTCAATCTTCCATTTCTGGCAATTATGTTAAGTAGGTAAATGTGGCATTTAATGTAAATTTATTTTACTTATTCTTGTGTAAATATNCCATTTTAGTTCTAAATAAAATTTTCATTTCTATCTCTTTTTAAATATTGTGAACTATCTTATCAACTAATAATTGGAAAATTTAAGTAAAATTATCTAATCTAAAACTGTAATCGACTGAAACTGTTGCCTCAAAATGTAAGCCTTAAAAATGGAAGGTAGAAGATTTAAATGTATTGTTCCATTCATTGTTTAAACGTTTAGCCAAATTTTTTTAATGAAAACCTTATCCCTTTCTATTTTATAACCTTCCTATTTACGATTCTACTCGAACAAATTCACTTCGTTCATTAAATATTTGTTTTCCAAAACAACAGCACATAAAATATAATGAATTTTACCCATTGAAGTTATTACTACATGGAATCGGAATTTCCGAGTTGGATCAAGAATCTCAACAGAATCGATAAATTTGGTAACCTCCCATCACCAATTAGTATATAATAATGCATGAAACAAAAACAAGCGTGGCTGCATGACGAATTTTGATAGTAAAGCCTCAAAGGTATTTTATTTTTAAACTCCAACCTAACAAAGACTCGAAACTTTTGTGACAATCCTCCGTATTTTCGTCACAAATCGCAACATATCCTCTCTTGCTTTTCGTTCCCAACTTACTTTAATGATCCGAGTTTCTTCTCCGATGCAGAACTCCCTTGAATACAACTCTTTTCAGCATATACTCAGAAGTTCATTTTCATCCGATGCCTCTGCCGCTTCTGGGAAGGTAAAGAATGGCGGAATAAATTCAGCGAGAAATTTTCGTGACGCACATAGAATAACTTCTGTTTATTTTTTACTCTACTCCTAAAGAATGAGTAAGATAGATGCTGTAGAATTAATCTTTGGAACAAGGACGCCGCATTCGAGTCTTTAATTAGCGTCAGAAAGGATCGATGGACATAATCAACCTTGTACTTGTCATTTGTTAATTACCTCGCATTATAATTGGATTTGCCTTTTAAATTCTTGTTTCTGGATCCATTTCTCCGACGATTTCATAACTTGTTCCCTAGTTAATTCCAAAATCAGAAACTTTCCTTCCTTCCTTGTTGCCTGGCTTTTAATTTATTTTGAGTTTTTATCTCGGCGAAGATCCTGACCAACCTTCTTTGAAAATTACCTTTCCAATTCCCTCAATTAATATTCAATTTGGCCCTACCTTTGCCTTGTGTTCCTTCCTAACTTTTTTTCCCGAGCCTACTAAATCTTCGGAGATGAAAATTGTTCAATAACTCTTGACACAACTCTTACAGAGGTTTAGTTTTGGAGAAGTTAACATTAAACTCATCGCTAGAGAAGACAGGATGTTATAATAATTTTGTATATGACATGAAAAACTTTGAATTGGATTTCCAGTTTTAGAACGAAGTCTTTAAAATTACTTTTGCGTGATTGAAAGTGCCAGACAATTGACTAAGTTAAATTTCTCTTGCGTTAAAAGGGTATGCAACAGTCATTTATAATTGTTAAGGTGATTTCAGGAACTGAAATCATATTATTATTATTGCTCACTGTAATTGATTGCTTTGGGTGCTTGATTGAATAATTAAACCATTAGATATTATTCATATAAACTTGCGTTGTTATTGTGTAATGTCTAAATTTGTTTTCTGATATGATTTTTTTACTTTTCCTTTTTCCGGATTAATGCAAAAAGTAGATAATAATCGAAGTTATGTTCTTTTATGACAGATTCAAAATAAATTATTTTCATAACAGTTTTTGATACTATTGTAATAAATGTATTGCTGAAAAGTTTTGACTATTAAATATAATATATCATAAAGGTCTCAATTTGGATCCTGGAACAATAACTTCTTTAATGGAAATAGGAAGATCCAATGTACTTCAATTCTAATAATTATTATTACTTATGAACACAAACAACCATCCACAACCGGAAAAATCAAACCAGCCAGGACTCGAATCCAGGACCTTCGGGTTGGATCGCTAGCACGGTAACTTCTTCGCCACAGAATCTGGTGTTAAAATCATTTGCCATACATCATACTAAGAAACCCCATCGCACTAAAAATCTCATTGTAAAAGGAAAATTTATCATTTGCCTTTTGGTAGAGTAAAGGAACGTGTGTTTTCATTCACCTTTGTGCCAGTTTTGGCCATGGGTGTGACTATGTTAAAGTTGCTACGGTATAAGTGAAGCTAGATAATTACATAAATCCTCGCCACTACTTGTGAGTGAAAAATGAAATTCGTAGGGTCATTGTAGTTCACTTACCTAGATTCTGAGTGAGTGAAGAAAACGGGCAAACTGGCTCGCTACCCATCCAGCGAAGTAAGCCTCATTCCAAACTTTTTGCAGCTAATGGAGGTTTTGAGGATCCTACCAGACCTCGGGGCAATGACATTACCGACAGGCAAGTTAATTGATGCATGGGTTAGAAATGTACGCATTCAATTGCAGCCAATTTATTATTGAGTACAAATTGCCCTCCGAAGGCACCCACTTGAACTTCTTTACAGATGACACTACAATTAATGATAAGGAGAATACTGTGCATTCATTCTTTTTATTTATTATATTATTTTTATACTGTTAATATTGTTAATGGTTAATATTATTGATTAATTGTTAATGATTATTGCTGTTGTCATTTAATAAAGTTTATTGTTAGACTCCANATATGGGTGACTTTTTAGTAATTACGGAATATATAAATATATATAAATAAATAAATATATATATCACGTTATAACCGACAGCGGTAGAGTAGTGGTTAGTGCACTAGCATTCCTACCCCCAAGTCCTGGGTTCGAGTTCCGAAAAATCGTATTTTTCTCTTCGGAAATGGTTGTGTGCGTATGTCCGATTACCGCTATAAGGGTTGGCGGCAGAAGAGCATCCTTCATTAAAAATCAGCGTACCAATTCCAAATTCAACATCATCAAAAACCACCCATCAGAAGGAAAAACGTGCCTCATTTAGAAATCAAACGATGAAAAAAATTTAATATAAATTTTAATAACTACAGTTTCTCCGAACTTTGTGTAGTATATTGGAGGAAATGAATTTTTGATAACTTCCAAAATGTAGGGAGTTATGATGTCCCTACCGCGCATGACGACGAAAAGCTAGTAATACATTTTTAAAGCGTAGAACGTTTTCAAAGGGGAAGATAAAGGCCTCAAGATTGCGGTAACAAGCCCCTTCGTCGAGGTCTATTTCCTCCTGCGGAATCGTACGTAATCATAGCTTACCTTCAGCATGAATAAAAATGAATAACTAAGGCATTGCAAATGAGAAAATATACCAAAATACCACAACCGTTAATAATAAAAACAACACACACAAATGTTTCGTTCGCAAGTGCTATCTAGTCCTGTAACTGTCATGTATCGCAAAATGAATTGCAAACAAATACTTTAAAAATATTTTCTTTTATCTTTGGGAAAGAAACTCATAAATTATATTGTGCAGTATTGTCCCTCAAGACATAAAATTTCTCCCATTCGTTATTAACTCCAGTTTAAGAAAAACATGCCGAATATAATTATATGTTAAAAGTATACCAGTGGGAATATAGGTCAGGCCTGTGGCATTTTCGAGGAGAGTTGAATAATCCCGCCGTCTATTTTAATATAAATAAAGTCCAGGATTCCGATATATTTGCGCTCGCCGCGAATCTAGCCACGGAAATCTCGCGGATCTTTCGGATTAATTTGTTTTTATGCTCGGCGGTCCGGGGGATCTGGACTCGCGGCTTTAACAGTTAAATTCATATTTATTCGTCGGGATCGCCGATATGGGGATATTGCTTCGGAAAACGGTTTGGTCTCTGGAACCTCTCTGATCTATGGATGAATGTCGGCCATTTTGTTCTCTGATTTTTTTCCGAATGCGAAATCTCTCCTTGAATTTTCAGACGTACGCGTCCTCTGAAGGGAATCCTAAGCGATGGATTGCTCCGCTGCCCTGACCAGATTAGAACGTACGCATTGGAAAACATTTTTTCCCCCTTTTTTCTCTTCTGGGTTCCGAAGAATGCCGATAATTTGGAAGCACGTCTTCATTCCCAGCCGAGCCTGGCTTGTACGAAATCAGGGTAAAGGAAAAATGTCCATTGTCCGATTCTCCATTTAAGGCTTTATGCTCGAAAATACCTACGTTTTCAGCCTTAGGTCGTCGGAACTGATAATCTGGGTCATCGCTGACTTCGAAAGTCGTCCACTCTTTTCGGATTCTCGGTATCTAATGACTTTTGCGAAATGTATTCGGAAAGAAGAGCACAAGCTTATGATGGATAGGAGGCATTACCTCAATTGTATATCTCCAAATATGTGGTTGTAGCGAATACAGGTCTGGAATTATCTATGGAAATTAGAGCACTTTCGTTTTACCTAGAGCAATGTATAGACTGGAACGGAAATCCTTTCTTCTGAATTCAGAATGTCAAGCGGATCAAATTGGGTCCTCTATATACATATCGATCATTTTAAATGGAAATTATAGGCTTTGATATGGCTTACTAAAAAGAAAAATATCTGGAAGGTTTTGTTAATCCTTAGATTTTATCAATGTGAATTTATTATTTGACATAGCTAATCGCACATACAGTTATCAACCCTGTTGCGCGGTAAATTAAAATTCTGAATCATCAAAATGTCAAATTATGCATACATGTGAGAATCTCTAAATTTCCTCTAAATAATTTTCCCCTCTTGAAATATTTTACTCTATTAGTAGTAGTAGATTAGTATGAACTAATTTAAACCCTTCGGACTGATGATAATTGTCTTTTTATACGCCGATTGGATATTCTTTTTCTTATTCTGCATAATATGTGCAAGTATAAAAATTCACGGCAAAAATACGATTAGAGTCATTAGCAGATTTGAAGTCGCATAACTTCGCATGTCTATTACAATATGCGATGATATTAGTCAAATTAATAACTAATTAGAGGTTACTTTACTAGTTGATGAAATCTACGGGCTATTTTTACATCATACATACATTCATACCATTACACATTCTTCCTTCTCCCAAAGATATTTAAGATACAAATAAATTCTCCAGGAATTCTTTAATTTCACATAATAGAATATATCTTAGGGTTCGAAGTATTCAAACAGACTCCTTTTGCGCATTCGAGCATCAAGAAATTCTGCTAACAGAACTGATCCGGAAATTTTGGTCATCCAATTCAGCAGGATTGGCTTCACCCCTTAAAACAGGTCATTCGCGAGCACAAATAAGATTGGAAACATCGATGGATTGGGGATCACAAAACTTCGCGTTGGTGGGTTTGTTTGTTTACTCCTCCATAGCCTTGGCCATGGACGATGTGACTTCTTGCGTCAGCAACGAGCAATTATTAACCTACGCCTCGCTATTGGCCCAAATTCATCCAATCCAGAGACTTCCTGCTTTTTTCAATTTCGGAATGGAAATAACCAGTTCCTGAATGTTTTTGATGGAAATTCATGAAAACATGTTTTCCATCGAGATTCTCATCAAAGTAATTATCAGAATAAGTGTCAGAATATTGCTGGGATTGAACCATAGGGAATAGCAAATAACACAGACTAATTACGAATGAAATAAATCCGAGCTAATTTGGTGTCAAATCAAAAATCAACAGATCTAAAGAGTTTGTCCAGAATTATTGAAATAAAATTAGATTTGAGAACATTTAGAAAAAAATTGCTGTTAAATGAATATCATTCTATAAAGTTCTTAGAAAACAGAGGTCTAGTGTAAATATGAAAGGTATATGCCTGATGAATTTGTCGATATGCATATACGCTCATTGCGTGCCTTAAATCATAATGCCAGTTGCCTCATGTAATGCCTTATTACATGAAACATTTTTGAATAAGTTATCTTAAGTATAGGTACAAAGCGGTCTCGGGTTCGATCCCCGGTGGGAGCTTACGAGCGAAATGACCTTAGCTGTCGAAGCACTTTTAAAAATACTAATACTATAGCTAAAAAGTAATTTTAGGGTATAATCTGCGTAGATATTACTTCCATGCCATTTATGTTGATTCTTACATTCGATTCAGATCCAATCTCTCAATGAATATAAAATTCGTTTTGTCGATAGAGTAACACCCTTATGGGATGTTTCCCCATGAGATTTGACCTGGTCAGACGATATATATCGTGGGTGACACATGGTCAGTGTATCGACTACGATGCCATAATATATTGGCTTTTATAGTCCGCAATAGACCCGCTACCTATTCGTTCTCAGTATTTTCCGATGCTGGGACAAATCATCACCTTCACCGAGAATCGTCCCCGGGACCAATTTCATCAAAAGCGAATGCGTTGTCCCTTTGGCTATCAGAGGAATGAATATACTGTGACAAAAATATTACAATTATGGTTTCCATTTAAAAGGTGCATACATAAGAGAAGAGGAGTTCTCCTACAAGGTAAAGGCTAAGTTATGAATGAACTTGGACTGAAAGAAAGTCGGCGTGACGACTATGCGTGTGTTACGTTATTTTAGGATGAATGGGGAGGATGGACACAAGCGTAATAGCAAAAACTGTATAAGTGAGTGGTCCAAAAGGGAGAGGTCTGATTAAAAGCTTCTACGCTGTAGCCAATGAAAAGCCAAAGAGGGAGGAGGTTTGAGGAGTTATGAATATTATGAAAGGGAAAGCCGTATGGATATGTAAGAAGGGAAAGGGATTTTCCGGAAGATTTACATAGCTGAATAAGTAAGGACGGGTGTCTTAAATAAAAGGATGCAAGATTCCTTGCCCAGAAAGGGAATGTCGTGAAAGTTCTAAATGTATATAGGTACGGATGAGGTCCCCAAAAAGCCGAGTGGGCTCTTTAACTTAAGATTTTAAAGGTAGCATCCTCGCATCTTATTTATATAGAGCAACAGCATTCCAGATTCATTTAAACTGCATACTTTAATGCAAACTTTTAAGGGTGTCCCCCAGATATTCTTTATAGAGGTATGGATTTGCAAATAATAGCATTTATAATATCCCTTTTCGTAGGATTTGTAACCTTGTAACAGCCTCTACTCAGGCTCAATTGGCTGAGTTTGTCCAGCAGCTCAATTCAAAAGATCCCGTGTATAAAAAATAAGGCTCAAGGATTTAATTTTCTTTTGAACTTAATTGGATAGGCTTGCATTAATATTCAACGTTATACTCTTCGCGGTTGACGAAATTCCTAACCATTTTATTATAAATGATTTTGGTATCTATATTTTAATTTAACAGTCTTGTAAGTGCCAATTAAGCCTCCGCTTATTCAATTCCGAACCACCAAGATTCGATAACGCGACTCAAATACACAAAAAGTATCCCTCTCGTATTTTTGCAGTTTTAAGTTATGCACGATTAGCCGCATTCACGCACGGAATCCTTCGCTGTTAACACCGTGACGAAACCAATTCACCCGAACCGCAATCGTGAATTTTTTATTTTGAAAATTTTCGCCAATTTTAAATTCCCAAAAAGCGACATTAATTGTTTCTGTTTGCAGTAATGCGTCCCGTGTTTGAACGACATTATGTACACTGCCATTTTCCGATACAAAAAAGTGTTTACGCACCAATTTTTGCCTCCCAAATATTTGCTTTTGTGATTCGTTCTCTCCTTTTCTCGTCACTCCATACACATTTCTTTTTTTTTAATGAGGCCTTGACATTTTTCGGAATTATCTTGTACAACCTTTAAAGCTAATTGTTGTCGTGATACTATTATAACGTACCGATTCTTTCGTTTATTTATCAGAAAATGTCTTGAACCTTTATCAGTCACTCCTCTGAATGAATATCTATTTTTAAAAGCAGTATTACTAAATTATTTCATAACGAATGAAACTGTCAATGTTGAACAGATGACACTATAAACCATACTTAAAACCTATCGTCTCGTTAAAACCCGATGATTGTATAGCTTTTTATAGTATTTGGTTTCTTATTTACTTAGTGTATTTTATTCCTTATTTATTTATTATAACTCATTATATGTCATTATATTTCTTATTGATTATCAAGTTATTAAAAGGGCAGTGACGGAACACCATTCATTGTTTTCATCATCACAGAATAATATGTATGTAGTGCTTCATCAAGATTATGTATTGCATATGGGGCAGTAGTTAATGGTTTCCAGAGCAGCATGATTTAACTATGGTTATAATCTGCAAAATGAGACATTAAGCACTGTTATAATCTTATACGTAACAAGTATGTATGTTTGTATGATAAGCGAAAAGTTTGTAATCTGGCTTTGGCCAGTCGCGGCCAGCAGTAGTAATCCTGGAAGTTTGTATGATAATAACGATCACAGATTTTTGAATATGTCAGGGATAAATATCATTAGCAGTTTAACTGTAATTATCGAAAAAGTTTCGAATTTTATATCAGCCGTTTGGTATGCTTTCACCTTAATCTAGCTTTAAAGACAATTTCTATAAATTGAAAACCAAAGATTTCCGTTCTAGTAGTATAATTCATTTTTAACATACGAGTCATTTATATGTAACATACATAACATACGAGACAATCGTATGTCATTGACAAAGAATAATTTTGTTCTGATATTTCTTGTAAACGAATGGAAGTTTGGTAATTTTTACAAACCTTTAAGTAATATTTCTCTCTTTCTTTCACTCTCCTTAACTTTTACAGATTTCTCACAGCCCTCTTTTTGGGTGTTTACCTGCAGTATAAACAGATTTCTCTGCGATTAAAAAAATTAGTTTTTTTTCTCTTCTATTTTTATCTTTCCTTCTATTCTACTATTATCTTTCCTTCTATTATTTCTATTTCCACTGAACTTGTTAAAAATCTACATATATATCAGTTTAAAATCTATCTAATTTTATGTTTACGTATTTTGTACCAAATTCTGACGAGGGTTTAATGGAAGATGCGACTCTCTATTCCAAAATCCACNTTATAATATTATATTTTCATACCTATGCATTATTCTGACAAGGTTTAAATGGAAGAAGAGACTCTTTTGTTCCAATCTCTCCCGTTAAAGAGGATATTATTTTTGTGTACGATAAGAGATATATTTTTAAACTAAATTAAGTCCCGTCATGCTTGGCGTGGGCGATTACTAGTTTATGTATTATTTACGTTAATGATTCAATTATTTTGCTCGGAAATAATGTTAAGCTTTTCCGATTTTCCTGCATTTTGAAATTTTCGGGGGAAGAGAGCGAAAAACCAGAATTTCCCGAGTATTCTCAGAATTTATCATTTTATCTTTTAATTTAATAATCGTGGACCGTAATTAAAAAATAGTAACCATTTAGTGACAGAAAGGGCAAATTGGGTGTGGGGGCACGTGTCGAGGGCGCAGTATTGCGTAGGAGTTGAAAGGTTCCAAGGAAGAGGTCGCTGCGGTATGAAGTCAGAAGTTCTTAAAGAAGAATAGAATCCCTCGAAGATAGCGCGTCTCTATTTCACGTGGTCAAATAGGTTCACTGTGAAGCAGCACTTCTCCGAGGAATCTGCTGTAATTGAATTTCTCTCAGAATGTGAAAAATGAGATTGGCAATAAATAAATGATTTTCCGGAAGTGCTTACAAAGTAACTTTTGATTGCAATATCCAAGAAATGTTCGAAACGATTTATGTGATTAGTTAATTTATTTCCCACCAAGAGAAACTTCTTGGTTCAAGAAAGGGTTTTTACCAATTCTCATTCAATTTTTCTTCTGGAATGAGAAACCGTAAAAACATTCCGAGAACGACAGAATTCCCTCCTAAAAACTATATTTAATTAGAACACATCCAATTAGTTACCATGTGTATTACAGTACAAGTGTATTCACAGGCTCACGTCAAAGTAAGGTACTCCCTTTAATCTTATATAAAAACATAAATGGATATAATATATTGAATCGAATTTCTGACACCAATGTGGTTCAAATTAATTGTCTTAATTTGGGATGCATACTGTGCCATTTAAAGCTGCAAAAATTACATCCATCAATAATTTAACTTCAGATTTAGGAAAATAATTTTTTAATCGGACCAGGATGTTGAAAATTTGAGACAAATGGCTGTGAATATATACCGTAAACGTTTACGGAATTTCTCGTTTAGGAAACTATAAAAGTAGAAAGTTACTAAGAAATAATCTTTAGAAATTTAGAGCTTAAACATAATAATAATTGAATATATATCAAGTAGTAATACAAGTAGATGACCAAGAATTAGTTGATATGGCTCTAAATTTGCTTGATGACCTTTTTTTTACCTAAGAATGCCTCATTCATAATACTATAACAATTTAGTTACATAATTTGTGCATCACTAAATTGTTATATGTATGCTATGGGATTATCAACTGCTAAATATTCTCAATTTACTCGAAAACCAAAACTATAAACACTAGCAGACTAAATTACCCACAGCAAATGTCCATATTGGTTCATGTATCTAATACATAATACTGACAAAATCATGTTCATATATCTAATACACAATACTGATAATATTGGAGATGAGTAGAAAAATCTTCTCAATTAAAGTATGTGGATAGACACATAGGTTTGATAAGAATGAAGGATTTACCTTCATATTGTTCTCACTTACGCAATTGCAACGTTGAAATGTTTTCACATGCATATCAGGGACCTGCATCAGAGAACCTCCATAGCTTAATTTGTTTTTCACATGGTAAAACAAATGAATCCATCAATGTGTTTTATAATATGATTTATTTGTACTTCTAATTAATAGTAATTCAGTAATAATCTGAATTTGCGAATATCCTTATGTATGGTTTCATTGGAAACCGTTTAAAACAGAATAGGAACACTTTTCTACATACACAGACCAAGAAAAAACAAAGGAATAACAACTTTAAAACAAACGATCGATCCATCCCATCGATCTCTCCCTATATATATAAAATATATATCCTCTCCAAATCGTGAGATTGTGACGAAAATATGGCTCCGCCGTCGAAATTCTTATAAAAAATCCATCGAATTCTTCAAACTGTTGAAACAACGACGACATTCATCAGTGCATGTCTTTTATGATACTATAAAAACAAAAAAAAACAACAAACAGACTTCACGAATTCCGTCTGGTCAACAGTCCCATTGTTGTGGCAACAGAAACAGTAAACAAACAGCTGGAGGACATCAAAATGGTGGTCCTCACAGGAATGACAGCACTATGTCCCTGAGCGCGGTGTACGAGCCCACGATCAGTCCGAACAGTCCGAAGGCCATGATGGCCAACCCTCTGATCATCCTCCACTTGTACAGGCCCAGCCCGTGGGAAACGTACGTCCCGTGGAGTTGCTTGGGGTCGTCTTGGTCGTGGACCCTCCACAGAACGCATATCTCGATGAGGGGAGGGAACACAAGTCCGAGAGCAGACAAACACAAGGCACCAAAGAGGGAGATGAATAGCTCCAGGCGTGGAACTGCCACCGCGAGCAGGACTGAGAAATAGAACAAATAATAGATGTTAGTCAAAAGTGCACTGGAATAGGCTGTACTTCTATCATAAAGGGAACATAACTATACTAAAATAAATAAATTTATATAACCTTAGAGCCTTTAAACTTGCAAAGACCCCTCCAGGAAAACAATGATCTCTCGGATCACTCCATCAAGTTGCAATTGTTCCTTTAAGAACTGTTACAAGAAATGTAAACCAATATTTTAGGTTCCGCATTTTCAACGATTAAAACTTCAAAGGAATTTTAACATTTTAGTTTGGGGCAGTAATATTTTTGAAAGAACATACGAAGTGAATGCAGTACATAGTCCTCTGAGTTTTCTTAGACTTGCATCAAAAGTGTTATTTCAGAAATTTGAATACCTTCCAATCTTACAGAAAATGCAACACTGTTCACTGAATCCGTAAAGGTGGCATCGACGTAAGAAAATGTGTTTACGAAGTTAAATTTCTTTTTCAAATTTCGGCAAACAGATTTCTGTTGTAAGTTTCACGACATTACCTGGTCTGTTGATAATTCACAAAGAAAAGAGTAATGGTGACTTTGAATGTAAAGACGTGCGCATAGAAAAATTCCCAAGCAAAAACGAACATGAAAATACTCTGACAGGACCAGGACTTAAAGGCTCGTATCCTGGTCCTATCAGACCTTTCCCATCTCTGTTTTTCCTTGGGACTAATGATAATTATTGAAACATACGTTAATCCTTGACGATACTACCTGTGTTTGACTCTAAGAAATTTTGAAATGCAGTTTTAATTGCCTTTCCAGATTATCTTGAAGCGCATGACCCTAAATAAGAGCCAGCGGCTGTTTAAGAACCTTCATGGGAGTTAAATTCGCTGCGTTGTAAATAGAAAATCAAAGGTTATGAGCCGTCATGCTGACTAAACTATAGTAGGTAGAGACGTGAACTATGCCTCCGATTAAAATAATTCACTACATACATAAAATACATAGAAACAAAAATTACCGAGCAGTACAAGATAAAGTTAGTATTAAAAATATGAATATTCCACACGCTTATGAAGTTATTTGAAGAAGATATACACGAATTGCTAGGTACGAAGTGGCAATGTAATGGAAATGAAAAAAACGGCTCGGAGGACAATGGTGGTTCACGTCGAACGAGGATCACCCAAACAAATGCCTATTTTGAGGACCTTCCGAAATCCTACTTTTTGGACGGCTTAAAAAAGTCAGAAAAACGTTTGGAAAAGTGTATAGAGTCAAAAGGAGATTATGTTAAACAATAAAGACAATATACACAATATAGTTAATTAGAATTAAATGGCCAAGAATATAATGTAGAATTTCTAATTGTTTATCTTATTATGAATTATTGTAATGAAATACAAAGTATTCCCACTATTAAATCCAATAGATATATCATCCTTTTTTCTGGTAGTTGAAATATCTCCTTGAGTTCCCCTTAAGGTAAATCCTCCCAGCTCTCCATCTAAAGCAACAGTCTCGAAACACAAGGGCCCAAATTAATCTCTCAAATTTGGCTCAATTCCAAAACTGTAAATCAATTATTGACACTTAAATGTAATAAGAACTAGGGATAAGAGGAATGAGCTTAGCCGACTTTTAATTTTTTCCACATGAAGAGTATATCCATCAAAATTTCGAGGAAAGGCTTTTACAACTTCTTTCCCTTTATCATATTTGCTGGAGAGCGAAAAATAATTTCGGAGGAACTTTGGAGCCATGAACTTTCATTCCCCGTGACAGAATATTGGACAAAAGAAAGATTAAGGGACCCAGGGAACTACAGCAATGAGGATTTAACGTTTTTACTGCAAAATAATGAGTGGAGTATAAAATTTCTGTGATATTAAGAAAAAGCTAACACATCGAATGCAGTCTGGCACAGATTGCGTATGAATATTGTAACTGAGGCAATAAAGAAAACTTTGTGATATCCTCACGTCGTTACTGTTTGGAATTTTTCTTTATTCCTACAGAATGTATTTCCAAGAAGTCTGGCCAAGAAAGATAGAATTTATATATAATACTGAAACTATTAAATTCCAAAGAACAAGTATATTTACCTAATCCATCAATCTCCGTAGCTATATTTTTTTTTATCATAATACTCATATAATCATCTTTTGTGGCATATTTTATGGGTAACCTCACAATTATGATGAAATTCACTAGTAATGATATCCACATTTTACGTATTTTTATCTCTAGATAAAATTTCTTTTATATATTTTCATATCTTATCTTCTCTTCATATATATCTTCTTCGTATCTATTCTCTTATTTAAATACATACTTCTTAGATTCCTCCAGATACTTTTTATGATTAAGCAATGTTTCTCTCTGTTTTAATGTATTTATTTTGTTAACTATGTTTCTATCTCTTGTGTTTCCAATGGCTACGTTGAATCCTTACCTGCCGAATTTCTCAAGTAGAAATTATTAACGTCTTTCGGCAAGTTGTGAATTCTATTTCCTCAAATGGAGAATTATATCGAGAATGTATTTAAAAGGCCTTAAAATAATTAGATACGATTATAAAAATCGAAATACATAAATTTTTATTTGTACGACGTTTATTCACCGGTATGTTTGTTTGTTATGTGGACAACCAAGGAGGAGATGACAAGATGTGCCGCCTCTAAAAATATCAATTAAAAATTAAAAAATAATATAGTAAAGATTAATATTTGAAAAATATTAAATATTAACATTTTAAAGAGAGGAGAGATGAGTAATTTGGACTATACCCTACAAAGCTTACGCCAATCCACTTAACCGTTTATCACGTGAATTCTCAAGAGGATTCCGATAGAGTAACACGACTGACAAATACACTTCGAAGACTACTTCAGCACCAGGACAAATTTACTTGGCCAGGTAGAGCAACAGCTTCGATCAAATAGTCTTTTATGGGTTGATTTATTCATATACTCACAGGTGACCACCACGATGGCAGTCCTCACGACGTATTCCAGGAAGGTCTTCTGCTTCGGACTCTTCTTCTGGATTCTCTTCAAGAGGTACTCCTTCCAGATGATTTCCAGTGGAACGTAGCATTGCAAGGCATACGTGATGAATATGGCCGCGGCAAACATTCCCTTTACCACCTGCGCCAGTCTGGAAGAAAAGCATTTTCCCCTCATTTTTTGCTCCTTTCATTACAGGGAGAACGTTGCCCCTTCGAAAAGAGGGAGCTCTGGCCTATAAATCTTCGGGATTGGCGACGCAAGAGGTAGCGAGTAAATGGGAGAAAAATTGTACTGAGAAAAGAAGGTTATTTGTGTTCACATTAGGTTCTCTATAAAGACTCAGTACAGTACTGCGATAGAGTACCCAGTCGAACATGAAGGGCGATTTTACTTCCAAATCGCCTAATTTATATTCGATGTATGCTTAATTTATCAGCCGTCTTCACTAATAGTCGAATCACAATGAAAAGTACACTCTTGCCTATTAGATGTTAATGAACTATCCAATGAAAACATTCGAGGCCTAGTAATTGATTGCATTAAGTACGCATCGATGAACTCATCGCGTAAACACGGAAATTCATGATTGCGTGATTAAGGAGACGAGTGACGCTTAATTAATTATCGGTTAGTCCTATGACGGCGAGGATTTATTTAATTCCTGCTTGATATTATCATACGTGAAATGATTCTCAGTGATGATGCTCTCTATCAAAATGCGTTGGCTAAATATGCGTGTGGTTATTAATAACAATTCTAAGTGATGTAAACAACTTACATGTTGGAAATCGTAAGCCGCCAGAAATACATTAGTCGGCAAAATCAACCACTTAATAAATCACGTTTGCACAAAAGACAACTTTACAGAGTTCGACGAGAACATGAAATGTTTGTAACATCCGATTATGATAATCGTGCACATGGTTGCATTTTATTTATCAATGGCCTCGGTTTATTTCTAATTTTTCTTTAAAACAAGGAAGATAAGGAAAGGCACATGTAGAATTATAGGTGAATATCGTTAGATTGCGATATCACGTACTTACTCCCTAGTAAAGCTGAAATCCATTACTCTTAAAACTTGCATCACGTGCTTAATATAGTAAGGGACTTTGAGGTGCTCTTATCGAATATCTGCGTTACTTATACCTCAGCATGTCACGTTTTCATCGTTGAAAAAACTTGAGGTGTGTGTAGGTATAAATGTGTCCTAAAGAAATCAATTTCCATAAAACTTAATTTATGACCGATTAACTTTGAAATAAATTATTGATTATTATCTAATTGATTTCTTTGAATGGTTAACAAAAATGGTCATTAGATTCCACAAGAACATTATATCTTCCAATAAAACTCTCTGCAAAAATTAATCAAGTTTCGGCCCTTGCTAGTGGTGTTATTCAGTTGAAATTCAAGGCAATATTTTTCCTTTCATATCCTCGAGAGCTAAAGCTTTCTTTTATTTTTTCAGTTAGCAACTTGATACAAGGGTTCAGCTCGGCTTCGGCGTAGGCCGCTCCTAGCCTCGCACCGGCACTCGACTTTTGACTGGAAAGAAGCGCTATGATTGGCCGATTACTTTTAAGGAGGAAGTGGTGTGAGGGAGAGTTGTTTACTTGTTGCCTGCGACGGTAGCTTATTTGTCTCTTTACGAGTCACGACGCTGAAGAGTTTTATTGGAGTGTCTTGCTCGACTTTTCGACAGGTGGACGAGTGGACCTTTGTGTTCTCCTAAACTCAAGTGTTCCGTGATACAATCGGATTAATGAAATTCTTTTGAAGCCAACATTTTGCATTATATTGTGAGATACCTGAGAAGGAAATAACACAGATGGAGTGCCAGTTCCACGCCATTACCTCTAGTGCAACTATAGGATAATGTAAGTCGATTCTATTGCTATTAAATTAGTCGTTTGTATATTTAAACATCCACAGATTGTAGTTACGCACGGTTAAGTAATTCCCTCGCTTTTCAAATGTTTACTTAATACTCTTGAGTGAGTGGGGGTAATTGCTGATTTGTCAAATAATAATAATCACACTTGATATAATGAAATAATTAGGAGCTGCATGTTAATTCAAATAATTTCGTTTACATTAATGTTGAACTATAACTCATCGTGTACTCCTCTATTCTTTATTCGTTTATAAGCATTGAGTTGTACCGCGAGACTCAAGCTCATGCTTTCTTCTTATTTATCCAGAATTTTTAACGTTAAGGAATAGGTAAATGTAACAGATAAAGGTGTGAGGATCATATTACGATGTTACTTGCAATGTCCTCGATGACAAAATGTATAATGTTAAAGGTTAGCTGTCGTGTGGTATATTGGTTCTGCATTGGTGCAATTTTACCGAGGCTTTGTAAACAAATCAACATTTGCAATTGTTGATATAATGATGGCCGAAAAATTCTGAACACTGTTTCATTCCATTGTTGCTCAAATGACTCGTGGGGTTGACAGAAACAATGTCGCAGCTCTGCATAAGTTGACTCTCATCAAATATTCGATATCGCATGCACTAAAAAATTGGGATAATTTAATGAACGAATGCCCCAATAGCAGCGCCTGACGTACCCTTTAGCATCCTTAATGAAATGCACTGCATGCAAAATACACGGCTAGGGTCTTATGTGGAATACACACGGGAATATTAACTGAAATGCACATGCATCTTGCGACTTGATTTCCTACCATGCAAGTTCAGTCGGTGTAAATTAAGCCAATTGATCGAAAATAGTTTAGATAACATTAGGTTAGATTTATTGTACGGAATTGAAATGCCCTCTTTATATTGCCCAAGGAAATGTAAATTAAACACGATAAAAAGAAAATATCGTGGGATTGATCTCAGTTGCACAAAATACACTTGTAAAAAATTGCAATTGTAAAAAAGTTAATCATCCATGTACAAACTGAATAAACATATATTGCATTAAAAAATAAGTAAATAAACAATGACATTATATCACTATAACATAATCAGACATTACAAAATATGAAAAATTATGTATAATATACTTATGTATATTATACATCTAAATTATATATAATAAACCAGGATAGCATACATTGATAAATTTTTGTAATTTTGGAAAGCAGTCTTTCTTGGCTAGATATCGGTTTTTAGATAAATCTCTTTAATTACCACTGACAATGAGATATTCATTGTTTTGTCGTTGTCTTCTAGTAAACAAGTGTTTTGTTCGTATTTATCGTTAAAAAAGGCATCATTTGATCTTTTTTGGAACTCTTCTCTGAATTTATGACAATAATTCCGAGCAGTTTCGGTAAAAACCAACTTCTATAAGAAAATTAGTGTGATAGATCCCTCAGGGTTCTTCTAAATCAACACATGTTAATATGTGTACATTAGATTGACATAGATTATCATAACCGCGTCTCTTGTTTCGAAATATTAAAATTTTTGTTGGATCTATTCCAGTCGATTAATCTGAACATTACACATTTCTGAAAAAGAATTCTTTATTGGAATACTTAACTTAAACGAAGTTTGGCCTATATATGCCATTATCGTTAATACGATTACCGTAGCATTATGTCTATTATAATGAATGAATAACTTTTTAATTTATAAAATTTTATCTTAATTTATTTAATCCTTAAAATTTCATCTTCAGAAAAAAAGGAAGGCATGGCATTCATCTTATTTCCTCTGATAATAATTTGATTATTCAAATGAAGGTAGAAAGTATGTCAAATTTCGGAATCATGCTCGCTAGGTTTCGGATGAACGCAATCTTATGCAACTTATTTCAATTTCCATAAAGTTATCGCGAAACTTCGGTCGTTTTCGGAAACTCTCCGTGGATTAAATGGATCCGAGCCACAATTTCGGTGGTTGGAAAATTAAATCCAATTCGTAATTTCGGCGCAGGTCCTGAGTATTCCGAAACATTCATGGATTAAGGTGGTACACTGAGACCTTTTCTAATAAATTCCGCGACGTTGACGCATTTGAAAGAAATGTGTACTTTTAATTTTCAAAACATGTATTCTGCGGCACGAGAACCACTCTGTGTTTTGAAAAGCAAATTCACGGAAATTCGGGTATATTTATGGGTAAGACACACCCGTTTCTCAGCGGGACTCCTTCTCAATACCGCGTGTTACGGTATGCGTTAATTGAAACATATATATCTCCCAAGGTAATGGCATGCGCAAGTTAATGTTGAGTATGATTTCGTAAATTGTATTTGTGTTTGTCCTTCGGTGTATATCATTGTTTAGAATTCTGATTGTATTGTGACGGCTCGTATATGCGATTGTCATCTGGAGCAGGATCTAAACATTAGATCGCTCTTCACAAATAATGTTTATGATAATAATATCTTAATTAAATGATAATGATTTATAACAATAAGTGGATCCGTTTTTCTTTGAATTAAACATGAAGGTGATGAAACAGCAGGTGTTGATTGATAAGTGATTTATGATATTTTCCAGTCTTTTGGTGCTAGTAATTCCATCTGTTCTTTAAACGATATAGTTAATTTTATTAAGAATCAGATTATCAAACAATTAGAAAAATAAATAGAGTTAATTTTTGTACAATTTTAGTTCACAGTGTGTCTATTGTTAGTTTTCGGTCGTATCAGTTATTTGGGTAGTTGCTATGGTATCGTATTCGTGAATCTAAGACGCACATGTTTCGGAAGTCATGTAAGAGTGTAAAAAAGAACGCGAATCTAAGACACGTGCCATTCTTCGAAGTGCGTACCTCTCCGGAATTTTCGCATATATGTATTGTACGTACATTTACTGGTGTTACCCTTATGCGTCATTAACTAAATTTTTCATTTTTAATTAATAGTAATCATATCTTTCGATAATCCTTTATTAGAGCAATTTTTCATAACAAGAATGTTCTTTTTTATATTAACCATACGGGAAAACTGCTAAGGAACTACGCGAGCGTCAGTGGTTGAATACGACATAAGGACGTTAAGTGGCACGGGGAAATTGAATCATGGCTTTAAACTTCACAGCTAAAGTAAATATTCTCTGTGACATTTGCTTTACGATAATGGTTATTCGGTCACTAATTTTCCACGCACCCAATTATCGGCAGCTCTGAAAACGCAAAAAATGTCCGTATGTAAAGAATCAACGATTTCGTCGTCGAAAATCAAAATCACATCCAATCACATTTATTAGTTCCTTATCAAACAACAGATTTCCACAGACTTGGGGGAATGTAAATAGAAGAGAAACGAGTTACTCGCTTCGTAACGAATTTACCCATTCAACCGAATCACATTTACATCGCGAAGTTTGAGTTAAAACGCAACGGGCCTTGAGGGAAAAAGGTCCAAAGGTGGAGCCCATAGACAAAGATTTGAATGAATGAATCAGTCGGCGACAAAGTCAGTTTGCGTCACATTCACCGCTTGATTAGCCGCGCAATAATCACAATCACGACAACAATGGCGAAGACAAACAGCGTGTCGTCCAACAATCAGAGGAACAAAAGAGAGAGCAAAGCTTGTTACTCACGCTTCATCGGTGGGAAGGTTCAAAGTGACGCTGCCAAGTACATTCTCGCCGTATTTGAGGTATCCAGAGAAACCGAGCACCACGTACATCGTTACTATGACGAACATTGCCCTATTAAGCACTCCGCTATAGCCTCCGAAGTCGGATGGCGTTGACATGTTGTTCTCCAGAGCGATCACCTGGGTGAAAAAAGCAAAATTGCTAGTTAATTATGTCTCAGCGCAAAATTTCGGAAGATAATCAGGTTTTGGTTTATCAAGAATAATTGGACGGTATAATTATGGCAAAAAATCACGTTCGCAATTGCAATCTGATCGAAAGCTTTACGTAGAGGTTAATGGCTATTGTGGTAGACAGCATACTTTCTTGCAAAAAGCCGAGAAGTTACTTGAATGCTTGCATGTAACATAAAGGCAAATTGAAGTAAGATTATTTATCAAGAAAATTAGGTTGTTTTCTTTGAAAAGAATTCAATAAAATTGGTCATTTAATTATAAGAAAACCTACCAGTCACCTATAGAACTATTCAAACGATTTATGTTATTTTCCTATATTAAAAACAACATTTATATCTTAAAATATACGAATTTCCAATGTTTCTATGCAAGATAAGTTCCTCTAATAATTATTCTCAGAATTACCAACTTAATTTAGACAATTTTCAGGAAAATGTTTACACACCAGTTATATCTTAAAATATACGAATTTCCAATGTTTCTATGCAAGATAAATTCCTCTAATAATTATTCTCAGAATTACCAACTTAATTTAGACAATTTTCAGGAAAATGTTTACACACCAGAGAATTTCACTGATTAAATATTCCAGAAATTTCGTTAAGGAGAAGCTGTCTTTCTATGGGTTAGATGGAAGAAGAGAATTATAGCCTGAATCTCGCCCAAACAAAAAGCTATTATTATTACTAGAAAACGCTCCCGTCAAGCCCGACGGAACTTAATTTAGTTTAATAATATATCTATTATCGTATATATCTGGTCCTCCCAAGTAACTGTGTTGCATGTTCTTAACAGAACAGAATTTGTATTAAGATTTGTGGCTGGGCGTTTATTTTCTTAAAATTTTCTGGAAAAGTTTTTGGGGCTACAACTGTTGTAGGAAAAACGATTGGTAAGATAGTGAAAGCTCTTTTGCAAAATATTTGTTGACCTCTTTAGCTAGATTCCTGAATTTATTTAATTTATCGCTGTACGATTATTGCAAATTATGCGTATATAGATTGGTAATATATATTAGGAATGTGCGTTTTTCCTTGTTTTGCGTAAAGATGATTATTGCCCTATTGGAAAGTATGGTTGGCACTCGTGGTACGGGTATTCCTCAAAATTTTGTTTTGCACAGCTATGTTTTCTACATCTACATAAGTACCCTGCAAGCCGCCTTCCGGCGTGTGGCAGGGGGGATGAATCCTTTTGGGGAAAAGGATGAAAATGAATCCCTTTGGGGAAAATCAAAACCCCTTTGGGGAAAAGGGGTTTTGATGAATCATCCTTGCTACATCATACTTGCTACATCATCCTTGCTACATAATCCTGTCCTTTGGTAATCTATAGCTACCAGGATCTTACAGCCTGATGTTTATTATAATTATTATCATTTTATTATTATTATCATTATTTACCCCGTTCTCTCCACAAAGTGACGGCGCCATGGGAACGGACCGTTGTCAAGTTCCATACGATTACATAGATTAATAATCTTCATTTGAAAATGTTCTAATTAAGACGCAGGTACCCAGGATTACTGATATTTTAATTAAATATGACTTATTTTCAACGTTTAATTTTTCTAAACTGGCTGCCATTGTTTTTGGTTCTACAACTGTTGTTGATATAATTAAGGGAACTATGGTTACATTTTTTAGTTGCCATTGTCTATTTGTTTCTGTTGTTAACTCGGAATACTTGGTTATTATTATTTATTCGAACTAGAAATTATGTGTATTCGAACGATTTCTTGAAAATATATTAATATAAATAAGAGTAAAACCATAAGGCACGTCGTGTACCATCGGGCGTATTAATTCATATGGTCATCAATGCATCTTTAATCTCCAGCGTCATTAAATAGGCGCTGTTTGAATATGGAGGCGTGATTTGCGATGGAAAATATATTCCACATCCGTACAAAGCGCGGATGGGAAATTATCTCTCGTGTCTGTCACTGAGATTTTCAAATTCCACCGCTCCTCTCTCTCATTTCTGAGGCGTCATTTGGCTATTTATATCCACTCTTCCTTTCTCTCCATTTTGAGCATATACGTTCCTATGGTGATAGATTAACATTCCGCTCGGAAGATAGACATCACCGTCCTTTATTGCGCAAAAATAAAGCCCCGTCTTTATTAGGGTGGAGTCGTAAAAAAAAGGAGCAGAAATCATTCCGGAGCTGGAATGTAGAGAAAAGGATCGTCCTCTTGAACATTTCCCATTCAATGGTAAAATGGGGCCGTGAATTAAAACGATTCTTTCGGAGAATATTCCTTATCTTAACTTCAAAGACCTTTTAAGGATCATAAAATGTAAATGCCGATAAGTAAGTTATAGTATAATTTCCTCTCAGGTGACGAACTCCCTGGGAAGATGTCTCTACATATTTCAGAGAAATAGATCTCAGAGAATTTCTCTTTTGAAGAAGTAATCACGAGTTAAATACACGAAATGAAAAACGAAAGAAATGCTGCGGAATTCTGCGAGCTAATTCAGTAAGCTGGCTTACTAAAAGTGGCGGATTAATCTCAACTGTACCGTCGTTCTTGTTATTCTTTTCCATGGCAACCAAAGTAAACGCTTCCGCAAAATGGCTGAACTTGTCGAGTTCAAAAGGAATTATTGAGCAACCGATAAAAAACATGGAAAAGCAGCAGTTAGTCTCCGTGACTTCGCAAAATAGATTTCTTTGGATGTAGAATTTTTAATCAGTAGCATATTTTCCCCTATGCTCTATTAGGTGAATTCGCCTCGCGATGATTAAATTTAGCAGCCTTCATTCATAAATCATCAGCATTCATAAATTCAAGAGTAATAGTTTTACTTACGTTAATCAAAGCGAGGTTTCCATAGAGACGAAAAATGTATATCTTTTGTACTTGGAAAAATCTTCAAACTATAATGATTGGTAAATTAGTTTTATACAGAATTGAATCGTAAGAGCTGTAAGAAAAGCAATAATTAATCAGAAATAACACATTCTAAGCCACGAGAATACCCACTGACACAAAGTAGCTGTCTCTTATTAACTGAAAATATTTTCAATGTACGTAAATACAGAATTATCTTATAATTCATTCATATTAGATTAAAAATATATGTA